>WOGN01005463.1:0-13189 GCA_015342105.1 Leptinotarsa texana
AATAGAGTAAGAGAGTTATGAAAAATGGGATATGATGGTCTGTTTTATACAAACCGTGGAAGATGCAGAAGTATCAAGCAATTTGTATCACGAGAGGTATCTAGAGAGAAAACAACCTTTTAGAGACATTTTCGCAAGATTGTGATACAACCTAATGATGCTAATGATGGTCAATATAGAAAGAGAAAACCAAAATTATCTGAATGAAATACGGATAAGGAGTTGGAAAAAATAGACGTTTCAGGAGCTGTTGAAAATAATCCCAAAACGTACACGCGAAATTTGAAAATAACAACAAGACTACCAAGGACTAACGTTAGGAGGGTTTTGAAACACAATTTCAAGTCATACAGAACCGGAAAATTTCATGAACTCATGCCAGGAGATTTTGAACGCCACTTGTTGCCAGTGGTTCTTGGAAAGTTGTAACCAAATGCGTGATTTTCTATTGAATTGTATTTGGCAGACAAAGCTTATGTGAGCAGTTCCGGCGTTTTCAACCGCTATAATTTTTGTACTTGGGCACAACAAAATCCTCATTCTATTGTGGAGTCTTTTCTGGGGTAGAATTATCAGACCGTTCATTTATAATGTCACTCTCACATCTGAGAGTGACATTATAAACTACAGTGTTGAAGAAGTTTGAAAAATATACATAATTGATAGTGGATCGTAGATATAATGATGATTTTACAGTGACACCACTAGTCCGTATCAGGTGAAACTTGTTTTTCATCATAAGATAAAATTTAAATTCGATTCTGCGGTTAGTTTTTGTTTGTTATTCATCCTTCAGTTGACATGTGTTATCCCGAAATTCTCCGTTTAAAAAAAAATAATACAATTCCATTTGGCGTGAAAAATTATCAGAAATACTTCAGGAAAAAGTGTTTTTATTCCAATTTCATTGTTCCCCACCAAATTTCAGTTTTCTCTATAGTGTCATCTTGATTTTTTGTTCACATCAATTCGAACGAAACATGATTTGAACTCTATATATTTTTGAATGCAATACCAAATATTACTTTTGTTGACTAGTTACCATTAGAAATTAATCAATTATTCAAAAGAATGGAACAAATGTTGTATCTGTTTTATTTCACATGCAATTGAACAAATTTGTTAATGAATGATTGTATACATTTCAGCAAATGGACCTCATAAACATCAATATTTGATAAACATCATTAGGAAAAAGACGTATCTGTATTTTTAGAGTAGGGAGTAGGGACTGAGCATGGGTGTGACGTTTGGTTAGTTCTGCAATAAAGTCGTCAGGTCGTAGGTGTCACTGAATCCTAAAATTCTTAGTCCAACCACTTCTTTGGCTAAAGAGTCGGCAATGCGAATACCTTCACTCCTGTCGTGCCCTTTAACCCACCTCAGGATAATGTTATAATCTACCGAGGCTTTAGCTAAATCTTGGTGGCACTCTAGTATTAGCCCTAAGGTAACACGTTGTTTGTTCAAGACTAACAGGGCTTGTCTACTATCAGTGCAGTTTGTTATGTTTTTTCCAGAAATTCCATTCCTGGTTATGTCTTTTGTGGCGATTGAGCCAGTTCTGTTTGAACCACGCTGGTATTTTTCCCATTCCTCACTTAATCATTAGGCTTAGTGATCTGGAGTAAATTCCAAATTCTTAGCATTCCTTGGTTTTTGAGCCGTTTGTATATATGCGAATTGCATTTGTGTGTTCTGTTTTATTTGTAAACGGTAGGGTTTATCAAACACAAACCTGGGTTCAATTGCATCACTGGCTGCCTGCAACAGAGGTTTCGCAGTAAGCGCTTCTCGCCATAGGCCCAGCCTCAATTGACCTATTTTCACTTCGAGGTTTACACCAGCCTTGCGCAATCGTAACATGGCCATTAACACAACCACTTTGACGTACAAGTCCACAGGAATCAGTCCAGGAATTCATGTCATTGTCGCGGTTACTGACGGTTCTCATGGCTTCTGTGATGCCAATCGTTGTATTTGATACAATTTTTGGATCTTTGGGTGATAACTGGGTTATCACCCGAAGACGATTGTGTATACTAACAATCGAAACGTCGTGACATAACATGGTTTGAAACCTCTTTGATTATTTTTAATAATTTTTTAATCTTTATTTTTTTCAGCTTTTAATAATATTTCAATTTTATTTGTTTGGTTGTAGCTTGTATGTTAATTTTTTGTAAATTCAGTTTTTGTTTAATAACATTGTTATTTTCGGTTATTCTTATTAATTTTGTAATTGTTTTTTCCAGGGTGTTCAAATCAATTTATATTAGATTAGACAATGGAAGTCCGAACTGATGAAATATTGGAAGTTTTATTTCTCATTTTCCATGATGATCTCCTACCGTGTAATAATGGCTACATCTATTAATTTAATAATGATTCTTTTTTCTACATCATGAAATGTTCCTGGGGTAATTTCATTGCAAGCGCCTCTTTCTCTTTCCAACTGAAATGAACTGAGGTTGTGTAGTCCCTGTTAACCGACAAAAACTGTTTACTATCAAGGAAACCTTCCTGGTTTAGTATACACTCTTCCAGTTTCAGATGAGAAAATCGTTTCTAGATAATTTTTTATTTATTATTCACTCTCCTATCCAAGTCCATGCGGTGATAAACAGAATTGAACGCCATCTATTAATTAATCGTTATAACGTAAAGAGACTTATCTCAAATTTTTGTTGACAATTCCTTAGCCAATTAGCCGTATCTCAGTTTAAAACTAAAATAGTAGTTTATATAAAACAAGTTAATTACCATGTCATTGTCGTCTCAATCTTTATTGTATTTACCCCAAAAAAAATGAACTATATAGGTGCGGTATTGAAATTCATTAAAATTCCTTATATCTCAAAACAAGAAAATTTGAGATAGGTCTTTTTGGCTTAGGAGGGCAGTATAGCACACTTCGTTAGACACGTATCTCCTCAAAAACATCTAGAGGCATCAGTAAGGTGATCTTGTGGGTTCTACTATGAGTTCGGATTATTGACAAACCTAGCTGTGTTGTGACCAACTACATTCTCATCCTCTGATTTACCTTGCTTTGTTTCACCTTCGACAAAGTCCCTGTTAACTGACAAAAACTGTTTACTATCAAGGAAACTTTCCTGGTTTAGTTCAAATTTTAAATCACTACAGTTGACTTTCGAATCTTCCAGTTCTTGGGCTGTAATGAACTGATTATCCATTATTTCGGAGTTTACGTCCCCATCAGAACCTGCAACTATTCATAAGCTATCATCCATTCTCGTAATTCATCTTGAAAATCATTTCAAAATCTGAAATACTTTTTCTGAATAGTTTCACCTACATTTCATATTATGAATGCAGATTGTTCCACTTATAGACTCCTCACAAGATTCACATTTGATCATGAAATCTTCCTCCATCTCTTCTTTTATTGTTTCTATTTTGACACTAATATTATCATCCAGAAACTCATCTTTCCACTCCAACAACTTCTCACCCTTATTATGATCCATTAGTGAACGTTGAAATACTAAGAATTAATTTCTAAATTAAATAATTTTTTATTAAATTTTACATAATCTTTTAAACGGGCTTGTAAGGGTGCCAAATTTGATTTTATTTAATGAATAGTTTACTAGGTCACAGAACTAAAAGGTTATGTTATGGAGTACTGTCAAAAAAAAAGAGTCAGTTTTAGGTACTCTGAATTACGAAGGAACGTCAAATTTCACGAAGATACTATAGTAAAACCAATAATGATTGAGAGTAAAGCGCGTTTTCATATCTAAATTTTACGTTACCAGTTTATAGCAGAATCAAAATATAGTAAGCAGTAGAGTTGTAGGTTGTGGCAAATTATAGATATTACACAATACTAGTACGATTAAAAGGTATTATTTCTGACAAAAATCAGTAATGAGTAATACTTATAGATTTCCTGATTACTGATCAGTTAAAATTTATTAATCTCTGTATAGTGTTAGATATTTATTACAACTAGTGGCAACGCTGTACGCAACAATATTTCTGTTTTTGTCACTTTACCGTAACTTCCATTTCATTGTTGCAGTCCTCACTAATGTACTTGCAGCCATGAGCGTATCATTGAGTTAAGTTAGTCAGCAAACGTTACAGTTAAGTTAGTCAGCAATCGACGTGTTGTGATAACAATTGGTGAAAATAATAGTGCTAATAAGTGTTTAAGCGTTTTATAATTATATTTCTACACCGTTCTCAAACTACTCAAAAAATGGGAGACATGGTCGGGCCTTCCACGTCGAAAAAGGTAAAATGGTAGGAGTCTCGATTAGTAAGAGAAAAAAAAATTGTACTGCGAGTATTTCACTGTCTTGAAAGAGTTCATCAGCCACCAAAAGATGACTTTGTGCATATGTGCTGTAATTGTACGTGTGTACCTCCGAATAACTAACCGGGCATGTGCTATCGTGGGGCTCTTTTTTGTGTTGTGATAGTCCATTGTAATAAATACTGAAATGTGTGAAAAATTTTAAAAAGTGAAGTTCAAAAGCCCCTTCGTTCACGCCGGTATCCAGGCCGGTTCGGATAACTGTCACGATAGTGAACTTAGGATTAACTTTAGTTCTATTTATGTATGTTCCGTGTTCCATGAAGCAACCCAGTGAACAATGTGGTTGACAGTAATGGTGATGCGTCGTTATTAAAAATGGACATTGAAAATGTATATGTTTAATTAATCAGTAATAAATAATAAATGTATAACTCCGACTACATCATTATACAACTGTAACAATAACCACGTAAAGGGGCCTTGTATGTGAAGTTAAAAATCCGAAGGTCTTTCGAAAAGGAGACGACCCATAAATATATATGTTAAAAAATCAAAAGGTCTCCTGAGCAGGAGGCGATAATAAAAAAGTACTTCGTTATTTATTATAAAAAGTGTGACAAAAAAGTTTGTTAGCATTGCTTCGAGCATGACCGCTGCGCCCCCACGACGAAGCTTCTGTCAAATTGATAGGATGAGCCTGGACAAATGCGCCCTAGTGAAAAGCAACGTCTATTATCTTAGAGAGAGAGAGACGTCACTTTCCATATACAGATTCACATGGTACCACGGACCACAACACGAAATAAATATAACCAAGAACTTTTCGACAGTGTGATGTAATGGGGAACAGTGAATTGAATTCCTATTAACTCTTTTCTTCCAAGTTTTCACATTCGAAAACAGATTACATGACTTGATTCGAAAAACTTTCCCGAAACGCTAGCGCCACTCGTATGAGTGATTATCATGCAATTGAGTCTTATTGATGATAAAAAAAATATATGAGTTTTTCCTGATCTACAATAATAAGAACAACAGAATAGTTGAAATTCAGAACTGAGTGAGGTAATATATTTATCCTCTTTTGAAGAAATTAAAGTTCTATGTTTGATTAGGAGCAATTTCCACACCTTCATTGGGGGATAGTACATCAAAGTATTTGGAAACAGATATCTGAAACAATTTCGAATTCAACTACCAAGCAGAGCACATGAATATGTAAGTACGATCTTGCCGAAACGTTTTGATTATATCGAAAAAAGAACGGGATTCACACCCGGGACAACATTTTAGCAGGTATTATTATACCATCTGGGAAGGACTACCCTAAAAAAATATATACAATGTTTCGCTAACGTTGTTGTATTCTTTATTTTGCCATGTGAAAGTAAGTGTTCCCAGATCTGTAGAGCTCTCTTCTTTTGAATATAAGGCTCACCATCTTCAAAATAAAAATACAGAGTATATTCAGTAATTTATTATGAATGAATAGGAATCTGCAACGGTTAATATTTGGTTTGCAAGTGTATTTTGCTATTTTTTCTGTAAAAAAATACCCACTGTAGCAACAGTTTGTTGCAAAATCACACAAAGACAACAACCATCTCAATTTCACATACACTAAAAAGAATATGTATAGTGGAACATGCAGTTTATTAAACCATATAATTAAAATGTTTAATGGCTTGCTGGGCAATAACTATTGAAAAATGATTTTGAAGAGGTTAAACTTTCAATAATTCTTCCTCCGTGTGAATTCTAGAATGCTGTCTTAACTTAAAAACTATCAAAAAAATATTTTGAACAGATTTAACATTTAAAAGACTTTTCTTGTGTGTGAATTCTGGAATGTCTCTTTAGGTCAAAACTAGCGTAAAAAGATTTCAAACAAATTTCACATTTAAATGCTTTCTCCCCTGTGTGAATTCTAGAATGTCTCTCCAAGGCAGAACTATCCAAAAAAGATTTTGAACAGGTTTCACATTTGTGAGGTTTTTCTCCTGTGTGAATTTTTAAATGCCTTGCTAGGCCAGAAGTATAGAAAAAAGACTTTGAACAGATTATACATTCATGGGTTTTTTGTCCTGAGTGAATCATAGAATGCTTTCGCAAGTCAGAACGATCTGAAAAAGATTTTGAACAAATTTCACATTTATGAGGTTTTTCTCCTGTATGACTGTTGGAATGTTTCGCTAGGCCACCACTACTGGAAAAATATTTTGAACAGATCATACATTTGTACGGTTTTTCCCCTGTGTGAGTTTTAGAATGCTTTCGTAACTTGTAACTATCATAAAATGATTTACAACAAATTTCACATTTATAAGACTTTTCTCCTATATGAATTCTTGAATGCCTTTTTAGTTCATAACTTCCGATAAACGATTTCAAACAAATATCACATTGATATGGTTTCTCTCCTGTGTGGATTCTAGAATGCTTCTTCAAAGCACAACTTTCAAAAAAAGATTTGGAACAGATTTCACATTTGAATAGTTCTCCTGTGTGAATTCTATAATGTCTCTGAAAGGCAGAGCTTCCCAAAAAAGATTTTAAACAGATTTCACATTTATGAGATTTTTCTGTGTGAATTTTGGAATGCCTCGCTAAGCCAGAGCTGTAGAAAAAAGATTTTGAACAGATTACACATGTATATGTTCTTTTTCCTGTGTGAATTCTAGAATGTATTTTCAAGCTAGTACTACTTAAAAAAGATTTTGAACAAAATTCACATTTATATGGTTTTTCCCCTGTATGAATTCTAAAATGCCTCTGCAAGTTGGAAACATGAAAAAAAGATTTTGAACACAATTCACATTTATATGGTTTTTCCCCTGTGTGAATTCTCAAATGAATAAGCAATGCAGAACTATTGGAAAAACATTTTGAACAAATTTTACATTTATGTGGTTTTTCTCCTGTATGAATTCTAGAATGTTTTTTCAAGCTAGAACTATGTGAAAAACATTTCAAACATATTTCACATTTATACTTATTTTTTTCTGAATCAATTGTAGAACTATGTGATGTTCTTCTCTTATGAAATTTCTCATGGTTCTTCAAGTAACTAAAGCGAGTGAAAGATCTGAAGCAGATATTACACTGAATGGGTTTTTCATCTGCATGTACTCCATTAGTCTCATAATCTGAAAAAAACTGAAGTATAATATTAATTGTTCAAGTATGAAAACAACAGAAAAAAGAATAGATTGGAAGAAAACTTCTTGCCTCTTTATTTCTCCATTTAAAAAAAAAACATGGGAAACTTCTGAAGCAAGAAATAAAGCAATCAAGTTCAAAATAAACTCTTTAGATATATAATGCCTTCCTTTCACACCTTCCTGGTCGGAGATAAATGGACAGCATACTTAATTGCACAGAACAGGCTCATTTATGTGGAACATAGCAGCCAGATTATACAGTCCTAACCCCAAGTGGAAAAGGATGGATTCTCAATATGGAGCAGATAGATGGAAGAAAAACACCTTTAGGTTCTTGTGAATGTGTATAAAGTCGCAAAATCATATCAATTGTGTGTTGTGAGATTGGCAGAAACCCACTCATATGAAAGTTAATGAAAATATTCTCAAACAGCCAAGCCGCTTTCAACAAGCCATATTTAAATTGTTTGTAAACCGCCAAAAAATAGTCTCCTGGATAAGAGGGAACGAAGCTACTTACTTTTTTTTAAAGAAAAGTATCATACTTCCGGCAAAACCTACCAGCATTGGTCTATTCCAGCATTGGTCTATTGCACATGCTTCGAAGTATGTTAGAAAACAACAGTATTAGATTACATTGTCCAACAGGCTTACTTGCAGTTCACCGTTATCCAAGAAACACAATATTCAGAGATATGGACTGTCTGAAGACAGCGTGTGCTGTCTCTAATTAGAAAATGTTGAAACAGCACAACGCCATGTGTACTAAACATTTTAATCTGCGAGAACCAAGAAACCGAACTTACTTTCCTGAAAGTTTCCAGAGAAATCCTGTTCAGACCTCGAACCAACCTCTATTTTTGTTGCCTTTTCACTGAAATTTTCATTAAAAATATCATATTCATCCTCCGAGTTGCCTTGCTCTATTTCGCTATCAATTTCTCCTTTGACAAAGTCCGTATTAACTGACGGGAACTGGTTACAATCAAAAGAACTTTTCTGTTCCGGTGTGAATTTTAAATCAGTGCATCTAACTTTGGAATCTTCGAGTTCCTGAAGTGTAACAGTCTGGTTATCCATTATTTCATTTATGTTTCCATTAGAACCTGCAACTGTTAACAATCAACAGTTTTCAAAATTCATCTAGATATGCATCTCAAATATGGAATATTTTGACTGAATCATCTTACTTACATTTCAAATTATGAATGCAGATCGTTCCACTTATAGGCTCTTTACAGGCTTCACATTTGATCATCAAATCTTCCCTCATCTCTTCTTCAACTATTTCTATTTTGATATCCACATTTTCAGGAAGAAAATTATCACTACTCCTCTCAGTCAACTCACAGTTGATATCCATTATTAAACGTTGATTGACAAAAATTAGGGTCAGTGATTTTCTCTATATAACTCAATAATCTGAAGAAAATTTAAAATTTTGATGAAAAATATTAAACAAGTGTAGAAAAATCAAATTTCAGTCATGAAAATAAATTTATATTTATAGTTTTATCAAAATGTTATTGATTACGAAAAGTTTGTTTTCTAATCTTGAAAATGAAGGCACACTTTGGCCACATTTTTGTAGTTGAAATCATCAAATATGACACGTTACTTATTTTTCATTACATAAAATATATTGAATTTGTGCAGTAAATTTTTAGGGTTAATTTCAAGTTTACTCTTCCTATGCCTGTATAAATTTCTGTACAACTTATTTTTTTCAGGTGGTGATATGTGAGAATACAAAAATTAAAAACACTGATTTTTCTCCGGAAAAAATGACTTTCGTTGAGAATAATTCCAACATTTGTAAACTGTATCATGATATTCACAAAATTGGTTTGATAAGGCTAAATCTTTTGGGAATAGGGTTAGGTTATGAAACTGCATTTATTGACTAATGTAAACACTTACTTCAAATGATATAATAATTTGGTGACATAAAAATTTGCTAGTGTTGGAAAGTAATTTTTTTGTAAATATAACGTGACGCCTGGGACAAACGTAAGATCTAACTGCTTGAGAGCAAAAATCAGTGTTACCAACTCTCAAAAATATTTATCCCTAAACCTAAGTCAAAAACCCCTAAAATTGCCTCAATTATTCAAAAATTCCCCTAAAAATATATTTAATAAAAATAATATATAAATATGAAAATACTATATAAAATAAGAGTAATATGCAGTAATATTTCTTAATTTTCTTTATTTATAAATTATCTAAAACGTTATAAATTACATCAATGTCTTCTGAAGAGTCCACATTTTTAAAATCATATATATTGACATTACATAAGCGTAACATTTTTGAAGATGGATTAAAAGTAGAGCATGATCCACCATTCCGAATTAATGTGAAACGAACCATCATTATACTTTGCAACATTTCAATCGATAATCTATTCCGTAGCTTATTTTTGATTATATTATAGATGGAGAAAGCACGTTCAACAGTTGCGTTTGAAATGGGAATCGTAACAAACGCTAATCCGAATTTTCCGATATTTTCAAAACGTTTACATCCAGCTGCGTCCAAATCGTTATATACTTCGTAATATAAACCAGCTGAAGTACAAGTATTAGTCCATGTTTTATTACTCAATTGTTGCCACTCAAACTCGATGTCATTTTTGTTGCCATAGATATGAGTACGATGAATGTGACTCAATATTTGTTTTAAATCGGGTTTGACTTGAGAAGTAGCAACCTTTGGATGCAAATCAGCAACTGTTTTCAACATTGATAAATTATCCGGAAGCCTTTTCTGAATTTGCTCAGCAAAACAAATTAAAAAGTTCTTGCATCTTTCCCTGACATCCAACAAGTCTTTTTCTTCCAATTCCTGGGATACAGTTTGAAAATCAAAACCAAAGTATATTGAAGCTGTATGCATTAGGTGTTCCCGAAAATTGAATTCTACAAGTTCAGAGTCTACCAATTTTTCCAATTGGGAAGGTACAACAAGTCGTCTCAGCAAGTTTTTGTATAGTAACAACAGATCCTCAAATAATTTGGTAGGCTCAACATTGTCACTTTGAAAAAGTAAATTTAATTGAGTCACATTTTTTAATTCATTCCTTAAAAAAATCAACAAAGCTTTGAAAGGTGTTCTCCGCATGATATCATAAACCTGTTCTGCCATGTAACATTTATCATCAGATTTGGCAATCGAAAAGAGCAGCTTTAATTCATCCCACTGCTCCAATATAGTATTAACAGCTTGGTAGCGAGCCAGCCAGCGAGTTCCGCTGAGTCCTGGGATTTTTTTGGGGTCCTTATTGTAATTCATGGATTCATATAAAGTTTTATAGTAGTCCAAACGTTTAGGACTGTATGAAAACCAATTATGAGTTTCTCTTACAAGAAATTCTAATTGGCGTGGTAATGATTCAGCCGCTTTTTCCGCGCATAAATGCAAAGAATGGCTGACACATTTTACAACAATTAAATCAGGCAGATCTCTTTTTAATAAGGCAGTCACTGAATTATGTTTTCCAACCATAATATTTGCTCCATCAACACCAATTCCGATCATATTTTCAATTTTTAATCCATCCTTTTTAAGTTGATTTATAATTGCTTGATGTAAACTTTTTGCATCACATTCTATTATCTTAATTATTCTATAAAAAGTTGTCACAACTTGCTTTGTCGTATGTGAAAAAAATCGTAGCATAATACATAAGACTTTCTGAGTCGAGAGATCAGTGCTCTCGTCGATAATTATTGAATATGGATAATTTCCTATCTCTTCAATTAAAGCTTCACGCATTAATGGAGCAAGCACATTTTTTATTAACATTGAACACTTAGTGCGATGAAGTTTTATGTTTTTCAGAGCTTCTGATGAAGGATCCAGCTGAGGAAGTATATTAATTAAATGATCTACTGTTAACAAAGAACAGTGTTCGGCGATAAAGGCAGCGATTTTCAATTCGGCGATTTTTGTACTTTCTGGCAAAACTGGTTTATATATTTCAGATATAGATTTACATCCCTTTGCTGATCTGTCCCAGGCTACGGCTTTTTCATGCTTTTCAGTTTTAGCGTGACTAACCAAATCTTTTTTGTGGGCTTTCAACACAACATGGCAATATTTACACGTCGCCAATGTGTCATTTGTAACATCAGGTGCAAGCCATCCTGCAATGAAAACATAAATTGGAAATAACGACATAATATCACTTCAGTACATATACACATCACCGCAAATTGGTAAACATTTAAACATGGCAAAACCAACACCACACATTTTTTCAATATTTTTTTATAATTGTAGGTATATGAATATTTTTATGAAACACCAGACACCAAATCAACTTGAAAAATACTCGAAAATAGAAAAACCATCAACATCCCTTATCACCTGTCCAATCCATTCCAGAAAGCCTGCATTAATTGTTTATTTCAAACCTAAATAAAATAAAAAATACCGGTCTCTGCTGCAATTTGACGGCGCCGATGATTGGATGATTCTATGGTAAAAAATCATGTCATGAATACTAATCGAATCTATAATCTAAGTCTATCTTGATCATTCATATATTACAACTAGGCAATGAAATTTACTTACCTTTTAATTTTGAATCTGTTTCCCAAACCTTCGTGTACTTTTGAGTGTACGTCTTTTTATTTTTAGTTTCTTTGGACATCATTAATAAATTGCTTTTTGACACCGAAGTACGATAATGAAATAAAATTAACAATTGTAGGTAATTGCGTAGTTGAAACACACAAGCAATAACATAAAACATAACAAACCAACAAACGGCTTACTCTTTGAACATAACCTTGAAATCTCCAATCACCTGTCACAGACTACACAGACCCCAAAGAAAGTTAGGAAGTAGGAAGGGATACTAGTCATTGGAGAGTAGTTTAATATAATTACACTAGATGTCATCCAGTCCGAAGTCTTTCCATAGGTAAAAGATAAAATATTTGAATGACTGTTATTGGATTGAATAGTTCTATTATAATCAGAAAACCCCTAACAATACCCCTAAACATATAAAACCCCTAAAAAAATCCCATCCCACTCATTTACCCCCTAAATCTGGGGGGAAAACCCCTAAGTTGGGAACCGTGGCAAAAATATGCAGTAAGCTAACCTAGACTATAGGCATTTTGTGGCGTTTAATCGTATTCCAGCGGGTCCGTGTAGTTACGTCATTCATAATAATATTTGCCAGAATGGAATGATTCAGTTTGTGTCAGATGTCAAATTCAATGATAAAAACAAACTTTCCCTAATTTAATTATAATCGGATGTGTGCAAGTAATAATTTTAGCACTTTGTACATTCTTACAACGTATTTGATAAAAAGTTTTCTTCATTTTATAAACTATGACGATCAAAATAACGCAGAAATTGACGTAACATAATGTCGAGGAACAATTACAAATTAAAACACAACAAGACCTAACATTCAATATATTGCAAAAAACAATCACATTCCTGGAAACAATGAACCTAAAAAATATCCAATACATGTAACCCAAATACAGGTAAATTTACTTACAGTAGCTGCACTAAGGCGTTCTTACCGCATAAAAGAACAAACAAAAGGATGAATCCTTTAGTTTGAGTAGAGCCTTGAAGTGACAGTACAACTAGCTATCGAAAGTGCTCTCATAATAAATGGAAGTTATAAAACTTCAAACCCTCATTGTGACATAATGTTTGTTTGCTCTATTGGGAAGTGATGCGACTACTTAGAGCTCCAAATATATAT
>WOGN01005465.1:0-13186 GCA_015342105.1 Leptinotarsa texana
ATGTAACAAAAAGGGACATAAGGACAGAAACAGTTTGTATTTACTTAGCACAATACAACACTTCAGGAGAATAGCCAGTATTAATGTATTTTGAAAATTTCCAATATTGATTATATGAATCGTATTGAGAGTCAGACACAAGTCAATTAATCAATCAATCATGCTTTATTGTCCAAGAAATGTTTATTGACAAAGCTAGAGAAACTTTATGAAATCAACAATGTTAATGTTTTTTAAAAACATATCAAAATCATTTCAAAAATGTACATATAAGAATACACATAAATAAAACAATATATAAACCATCACAGATAATGAATAAATAAATCATTACAGATATGTGAGTTTTTGAAATACTAAGAGTTAAAATACATCATCGTTATATTCCTTTAAGTCATAGTAGGCTTTTTGCAGAAGTACTCCCTTAACCAATTTTCTGATTTTTTTAAAATTTGCCATTGCCCTATAGCACATATAGCTCTCATATATCAAAGAAAATTTTGTAATTGCTGATTTTGGGATTGGCAAAGGTAAATTTCGACTTCCCCTCGTGTGGTAACACGTCTGTCATTATTTACTGCTGAGTTGGAATATTTTTTGTGAATTAGGCAAACGGTTTCTAAAAGGAATAAACAAGGAACGGTAAGAATTTTCTGACTGATGAAAAGTGGTTTGCAGTAGTCTTGTGATTTTGCTCTTTTTTGTAGAACGAATACTGAATTTAGTAGTTGCTGACTACAAGAGCCCCAAAAAGCAATTCCGTATCTCAAGTGCGACTCTACCAAGAAGAAATATACAGTACTGGCTGAGGATTGATTGAGTTCGTTAGAAACAACTCGAACTGCATAGCAGCCAGATGGTATTTTTTTGCATAAATTTGATATATGCTCATCAAATTTTAATTTTTCATCTATAAATAACTCGGAAAATTTTGTCGAGGTGAGAAAATAACAGCTTGGTGTTCATTACTACACCAAAGGCCCCAAATGGTGCATCACAACTACGATAGACTTACAAATATGACGACCTATGCTTTTCTGCACCCTCTTGATATGGATATCAAATAAAAGCGTGTACATAGGTTTCACTCGTAACCTATCTTTCTTTTGAAGATGATCACTTGATGTCAAAGTATTAAAAGTTGAAATTGATAGTTGCGGACAACTAGGGTCTGAGGTCATTATCAGTGAATACCTAAGATTCAATGTGATTATTAAGTAGTTGAAATATATGAACTTCAAATCATAGAAGTCAAAGGATCATGCTTCATTTAAAACTGTCAATGGGTAGCCGTTCCATACAAAAAAGCTTAGAATTTTTCATAATGTTCTAGAATATTGAGGAATGCTCCTGAATGTTCCACAATTAACTAGGATATTCCAGACTGTTTCTGAACATTTCACATCACAGAATGTTCCGGTATACTCTGTAATGCTCTTGTATCCCTGGAATTTCTGAATTGTAGTGTGAATTTCTAGAGGGTGAAACTTTCAGCAATCAAATATATAGAGCACGCTCTTCTGGTGAAAGTGATGAATTTCTCTTTGATAGAGTACCAGACAATATAAATTCCTTGATCATTAAACATTGGTCTAGGATTTTCGATAATGTTCCTGAACATCACTATCGTACCATATACATTCCTTGATCACTAAACAAAGATCTTCGAACATCCTAGAGCATTTCTGAACATTCCAGATCTGTCAGATCATTCCGAAATGGTTCAGGTTATTTTGAAATATTGCGGAAAGCTCTTGAGTGCTATAGAATGTTCCTGAAGGCCGAGTAGGCCAAAAACTTAATAATTTTTCATGTATGAGTCACAGGGAATTACCAGAACAAATCAATATTCCCAAGAATTTCACCAAATTCTAAATTATTCCGAGAAGTTCTGGTATATTGTGGAATGATTTTGAATAGTTTTTGTGAAGTTCCTGATGCTTCATCTGAAGAAACGTCTTTGATACATCTTCAAATTTATGAAGTTTCTAGCACGTTTCAAAGACATCATTTTTCGTGGAGAATTTAATGTACCTCGACGTTTTTTGGGTTCCTTCTTCCAGATTGTGGAACGTTAGAAACTCAAATAACATCAAAATCTTCTTTAAAAAAACAATGAATTTGAAAGGATTCCTAATACTCTCGAGTCTTTTGGATTGTTGCTAGAGGGCAAAGCCCTCAGATCTTCAAAAGTACACTAGTTAGGTTACAATGGAAACTTTCTTCATGAACAAGCTGATGTGATAAAGTGCCAGAAAAAAATTAAGGAATATTTCTTCTGCTACCCATGGTGATCCTGGACGACTCCGTAGTTCTGAAAATGTATTATACCATCCTGCATCGCAAAAGAAACCAGCTGAATGTACTTTTCGTCCTGATGAGCATTTTCTGTTTTTGCTTTCACTCGACATAAAGCCATGTATTACAAAACTATAAGCTGGCTCTGAGAATTCACACACAATTTTTGAAGTAACAGGGGTTCAAGTTTTTCTGGCAACATTACTGGATTAGTGCCGGCTGGTCCTGGTGACTCAAATGGTTGAAATGAGTATACAGCCCATTTATTCTTCTACAAAACTAATACTATATTTACCAATAGTTAATTCTTCCTAGAGATCAGAAAGCCTGCTGTTTTTTATTTGTAATTCTGCAAAAACTAATACAAAAAACAAGATTGTCTGAATGGGTTTCGAAAGCATAATTGTACATTATATGCTTTCTAAGTAATTCACTTGAACAAACAGAATGTTTCCATGACGTATTTCTGGGCCAAGTTTTATGGATTGAAAAAATCTCAGGGTGGAGAACTTTCATTTTTGTTTGTCCGCGACACAACCAATCATGCACAGTGACATGTGAGGGGACTCTGGGGCTTTCCATAGGTATTTTCATTTGCTGAAAAAATATATTTATGGTAGAAGTGATTTTTTTTCTGGATTTTTATTTCAGTTCAGAGCAATTATCATTATTCATCATTTACAAACCGCAAGTCACATGACGTAATATAAATTGAAAGAATTACGAAT
Source organism: Leptinotarsa texana (assembly GCA_015342105.1). Taxonomy (NCBI): domain Eukaryota; kingdom Metazoa; phylum Arthropoda; class Insecta; order Coleoptera; family Chrysomelidae; genus Leptinotarsa; species Leptinotarsa texana. Next base: position 3,027 of record WOGN01005465.1, read on the forward strand.
ATGAAACAATAATGGTTATAGGCGGGGAAGCTTCCATATTCTCAAGCGTGACAAAAATTCTGTTTGATTTTTTTATTATATTTTTAGGTTTCATTCAGTGTATGTGAATAAATACTATTATAAGAAGTAAAGTGGATTGAAATTTATTGAAATAATAATTTTGAATCTGTTAGCCTCTTATTATGATTAGTATTTTTATAGTTTTTTTGATGAAATAATGATTCAGCTAGCCTCCTTTGTTGACTTGAAATCTCTATAACTCAATGTATAGAGAATTTTCTCAACGCCTCAAATGGATTCAGGCTCAAACACAAATATTACTTACCCAGAAACAATTCTGAATAGCAGGTGTACCGGTAAATAAATTTTGGAAAGACACTAGTGAATATAGAAAAGGGAAACAGTTTAATAAAATGTAAAATCTGAATTTTAAATATAAATTAACGAGTCAGAACAGCAAATTACTATAGAAAATGTTCTATGCTACACCAAAATATGTAATATACACGCAATATCAGTTTATTAAATGTCAGTTAATCTGTCCTGGATACTTTGTAGTTTTACGCTCGATGGATATTTATGAATGTAATTTCTGTTCAATTCTCCAGTGTTTCTTCTTGGATGAATGATTTATATATGCATATATTTTATATGTTCGATATGGAAAGAGGTAAATACCTGATTTTCCTTCTGAGGGTTGTGTGCAGTGAAAAACTTGTCTCCATCTGATTCTTCTCTCCTCTGCTCGAAATTCTGCAAGTAATGAATGTCTTCATAAGTTCCTTTGTTGAAACTGGCATATACAGGTTGGTATTATTATAACATCTTTCCAGTATTGAATTTTGTATATAATTATTTAATATTTACTAACTTTTCTATTAATTTCATTTCAATTATGGGAGTTAAAAGATTTAGCGTGTGGCGTCGCCTTGAGAAGAATGTTTTGTTGATAAAATAGTTGAAAATCTCCTACTTTCCTTAGTTACCAACTATCAATTTCTGTAATTTCAAATTTCCAATTCTAATATCTTAAAAACTATTTCCTCTTCAAGTTTGCTACTTGTTTCTAAATTCAGACACATCTTTCCTTAATATTTATGTGAATACATATTTAACCTCGCTTATGTCTAAACATAAAAATTTTTTGTTAGCATCATTTCATACCCGTACCTAGGGAAACAGTTTACAATAATAATTTTCAGACTTTTCATAATTTCTAAATATTTACAACAATTTTATGGTGTCTCTTTCAATTTTATTTAACACATATCATTTTGTTTTCATTCGATTATTAATTTCCACAGACAAATTCTGAATTTTGAATTTTCTGCTCTTTCTTACCTGTTTCGTGTCAAATATGTGAACTCCTAGACAGGATGATCTAGTTGTACTTGTTTCTACAAATTTTCAAAACTCAGTTTTGAAAATAATCTTCAACTGAAAGTTATACCTTCTGTTGATTTTTTTTTGAGAACACCGTTTCTGCTTAATGTATAAACTGGTCCTAGTTATCCATGTGGGAAGGCACACAGTATGTTATGGATGATCTGGTCCCAATATGCCTAGAAAACTTTTCCTTTCATATCCCCTTTTCAAAAAAAAAAGTAGTTGCTCAGGATATGATCGAGGAAGTCCTCCAAGTATTCAATAACTATGACCAACACTTATAATTCACAATTGGCAGTTCCTTGTCCTCCATAAGTCCACCAAGATGGTCACGATTTTCTCATTTCAAATGTTGTTTTTACAATTTTACATATATAAATTTCCCGAAGAAGAGTCAATAAGGTCTCGAAATGTCTACTTTTGGAAAAAGCTATCATCTATTGCCCAAAATATTTTTTTTGATATGACAATTTCAATATTATAGATCTTCATTTTAGTTTTTCCATACTGCATGATCAGAATGGAAAAACGTGCATTTGTATGAAAACTAGTATAAAACGGTAAATTACTATTCATTTCTCGTGGCCACGATTTTATCATAAAGTGGATCAAACTAATCTGATCGCATATAGAATATCACAATGTGTATAAATAAATTTGAGTTAAAAATTTGTTCATTCCAACTATCTCCTCGTCTATCAGATGTTTATGATTGTGCTAATTACTAATTTGTTTTCCTTCTTGATATCATTTAAATATACACAGTTCATTACATGAAGTCCATTCTAATGATAACTGTATGCATTTCAAGAACTTATCAACTCAGCTGGTCTGTTATGATATCTTCAATCAGCTCACGCCTCTTTGAAAAAAAATCTCACAAGGTTCAACTCGAAATAATTAATGTGTTGGCACTCTGTTAAAATTTGCGAAAAGTTTTTCGACAAAATGTCATGAATATTTCTATCCAAAATCATTTGATGTTTATCGGAAAGTGAAAGTGTACACTTTTAGATATGAATAGCGACCAGTTGTGGTGTGAAGAATTAGTTTTCTTTATCTCCTGAATACGCCAAAAGGTGGACGAAACGCGCATGTCCAGTATTTCGGGAAAGTGCTTGTAGTGTAGAATTTCATTAGTTCGGACTTCCATTGTCTAGTATCATATAAATTGATTTGATATTCCTAAAAAGAACGAACAAAAATCAAAAATTGAGAAAAATAAACTCTGAAATGAAATTGCAGTGAAATGAAATACAAGCAAAAACTATGAAAAGTTAAACAAAAAATTGAAAATCAAGAGATTCCAAGCCACGGTACTTCACGACGTTTCGGGCGTCTTCGGGCGGTGACTGTCATCACATCGAAACGTCGTGAAGTAACTTAGCTTGGAATCTCTTAATTTTCAATTTTTTGTTGAATTGTTCCATTCTGTTCTTGAATTTCATTCGCTGTGATTTCATTTCAGGGTTTTTTTTCTTAATATAATTGTCATTTTCATCTATTTTTGATTTTCAATTTGTATTGGTTCTTTTAGAGATTTCAAATCATTTTATATGATATTAGACTAACTAATGAAATTCATCACCTTCAAAAAAACATTTATTTAATGTACTTCTGTATGTGTCATTTCCGAAATTTCATCTGCTTCAGCTCTATTGATACATCAACTTGTGTCTCTGAAGTCAAGGAATTATTCTGTCATCCATGGGTACATATATTCCTTTTTCAATGAAACGAACTTCTGAAGGCAAACCTTGGTTCAACGAAGATTGTAAGGAAGCTGTCGCCTCCAAAAATCTCGCCTACCGGCATGGCGCAAAAATATCAGTACCGAAAACACAACTAGTTTTTTTGATGCTCAAAACAACTGCTTGCACTCTCAACAGGTCTAGATCCTTCTGGATGGTAGCTTTAATCAAAACTTTACAAAATCCACAATCACACCACTAACACAAGCGGACAGTTCAATTGCAACAACAGTCGTAGAAAAAGCAAATCTACTAGCTGAACAATTTTCTGTCCCACTCCACAGTCAATTTTCTGGAAAAGGTACCACCCACTATTCCTCCTATCAATTCCGGCAGTTGTATCGCTAACAGCATATGCAGGAATAACTTCAGTGAAGAATCCTGCACTGACACTTGTCATCTGTCAGATACAGAGCAATGGCCAATACCAAGAATGGCGTTTTATTATATCTTCAATATAATGCCTTTCGTGGTATTAGACAGGGAAGTAGTTGTTTTCTGATAGGTGTCAGTCCATTAACCTACAGTGTAGGTAGTTGAGACTGGCCTGAAAGAATTGTTCTTTCAGATAATTTGATAAAAATGTTGATAACAAAATATTCTGATATTCTTCAAGATCAATACAATTTATTCCAAGACCTACATAGGGATATAAAAGCAATTCAAATATCGATAATTGAGTTTAGCGACGGTCAATTTTCAGGTAAATAACAATAAAAAAATATCCTAACTTCCATCCATCATCAATAAATGATAATAACAAATCAGATAAACAGAGATGGAAATGGAAATCCGAGCATATTCAATTACAATAACATTCAATCTGAAGAACGTTGAAGACAAGTGTGAAAATGAGACGTCATGCGTGTTGAATGTGCGAATTCATGAATGAACAGCATTTACAGCACTTGTGGGCGACTTACATATCTCATATTTCAACAGGAAATATGACATGATTCACCGCAGGTGTTGATTTATACCTGATGAATCGTTGTGATGAGTTAATAAATCTCTATAATTGCACTCAAATATTCGCTATTGAGTTTTCAAATATGAATTTCAAAGTTATTTGTTGATTTGCGAAAAATCACATACTTGATACAAAATACAAAAATTAATACAATTCAATAAAAAATTTCCAAAAAGAACTACGAACTATCTAATATCTTATTCCAAATATGAAAGTATAATAGTATGAGCATAACTGAAACTCCTGAAAGTTATGATTTATTCATTTACAAGAATTGAATTTACAAGAATTCACAAGAATAAATTATGAATGATATGAAAGTACTATTTTCGTAATAGTTTCAAAACTATGAAACAGGAAGGAGAATATTTCTCCAGATAAAATATAAAATCACCTGTCTTTCAATAAAAATATGTAGAGGTACAATAAATATTTATTCCATTGTTTCAAACAGTATATTGTTTGATAGAGAATTTTATATTCTATGTACTGTTGCTGTTAATTTTTTCCTAATTTTTGCTTTTGCATCTTTTCAGATTATCACTATTGATGTCGTTGAGCTATTTTCTTTACTTCAAATTGAACTGCAGCGCTGCCGAAACAGCTTGAAAAAGTAAGCAGGCATTTGGCCAATTTATGAACGCATGAAAGCATATTGTTCATCGTTGGTTTGCGAAATTTATTGTCGGATTTTAGCCTCGAAGATGATTCACGGAGTGGTCAACCTACAATAATCCAGGACGAGGATTTGAGAACCTTGATAGGGGGGCTGGTGGAAAAACTTTGCGACAGATACCTTGCGGTTTTTTGATGTGTCAATCGTATAAAAGGTCAATAATTTCGAGAAGTGGTTGCCCCACGATTTGAACGATCGACAGAAATTGTCCCGTTTCGAGAATCGGATCCTCAAGTAACGGCCGAATAAATAAGAAAAAAAAACAAAGAGAGTTATGTAAATAACTATATCCAGATAAATATACAATTTAATAATCAAATGAAAATAATACATAGAAATAATCACATCTTGGTAAAAGTACACATATATTATCACATATAAGCACCGTCAATTTCATATTGTTTTCTCACTAAAATATTCTGTCAGATTGTAATAGGCTTTAGATGCCAGTCATTCATGTAACCTTTTCCTAAAGGAGAGTATTCACCAAAAAATTGAGCACGAACGTGCATGAGCGACCATTCGTGTATGTTTGCTCGTGTTCGCTCACGTTCGCTTGTGTTTGCTCGACATATTAATGTCTCGTTTACACCAGAGCGAATATGTTCGCTCGTAGTTCGCAGTCGACCCATCTACTTTGTGCAAGCAGTGCGATCGCAGTAAATATATCTGACCATGAAAAATTATTGTTTTGATGTACCGCCTTCTTCAGGTGCGTATTCACCAAAAAAGCCAGCACAAGCGAGCATGAGCGATCATTCGTGTATGTTTGCTCGTGTTTGCTCGACATATTGATGTCTAGTCTACACCAGAGCGAATATCTTCAAGTTCGTAGTCGTAGTTGATCCATCTACTTTGTGCGAGCCGTACGTGCGCGGTAAATATGTCTTTAGGTGCGTACTCACAAAAAAAGCGAGCACGAGCGAGCATGGGCGAGCATTCGTGTATGTTTGCTCGTGTTCGCTCATTTTGATTATTGATGCAGAATGCTCACTCACTCTTGTTTGCTCTTGTTCGCTTTTTTGGTGAATATACACGTAAAAAGTTTTAAGAGAATCCATGTTCTTTATATCTTCAGGAACTTTAATAATAAATCATATCGACTCCTAGATCTCGTACTATCTAACAATCATAGCTGTAATGTCATTCATAATGACCTACCATTCATCCCTGAAGATGACCATGATCCGGCTTTGAATATTTCTCTAGTATTTAAGAAACATGAAAGTGGAATTCCATATGATGACAAAGGTTTTTTTTTTAATTTTTGGTAAAACGAATTTCCTTCTACTCTATTTTTTGTTTATGAATACACATTGAAAACTGTACCGAAGTAAACTTGGCAATAGACACATTCTATGCAATAATTTATTCAATAAAGGACCAATATGTTCCTCTTAGACCGAATTTTACTAGTAAATATTCACCCTGGGATATCATAAATGAGATCAAACTAAAACTTAATCTAAAAGATTAAAATCAAACTATTCAGAAAGTAAACGTGATCAATAACCTTTTTGAAATCAATTGCCGTAACACCAAACTGATATTTTTGCACTCGACGCGCCAACAAAGTTAGCTTCTTCAGGATGCTTCTAAGGATGCTAACATTGTTGGCGAAACGCGCGTCAAGTGCAAAAATATCAGTTTGGTGTTAGGGCAATTGATCTCGAAAAAAGTCATTCAACTTTCACACCAAAGGTTCCAATCTTATCGTTATATACGTGATCAATTTAGAAATCTTCGTAGGTCAATGAAAATCTGGATATCACAAGCCTACAAGGAGTACAAACAAAAAGCAGAAAATTTGATCAGAACTGATTTCTCCTCATTTTGGACCTATATGCCTTTGACTAGGATCAACGTGTTAATAAAATCTCCAGTTTATAACATTTGTAAAATTTATAATAATTTCTATTCAGAATATGATATTTTTGTTGTTCCATTTGGAAGCTTCAATTATATAATTCGTAACAAACTATTTTTTATGCAAGTCGAACTACAATCTAATTACAACCTATAAGCGAAATAATGTGCTTCAACTCTTTGTACACTGCCAATTCTATTAGAATTTTACTGTATATGTTTTATTATTATATGAATATATCACTGTTTGTATAATATACTACTCTAATACTCTGCCGATTTTATATGTTCTCCGTTATATTCCATTGTATTCATACTTAGTCATAGCTGTAAACTTAATTATATTTGTCTTGTAATTAGAATTACTCCTGTTAGACAATAAACCTTTTCTCCAGCCTAGAGAGGTAATACATGTATTTTGCTTTCTCAATAACCGCCCTATTCTATATATATATTCTAGTAGTCCATAAAGAAATTGTCATTATAATACTTTCTAATGTATTGTAATGCAAACATATTTCAACACAAGTTTCTTATTCCCTTTGTTATCCACTTCTTCTCAGATTTCCTGTTCAGGGCTGAGGCTCTGAAGATATCAAAGGAACGTGCATTGGATGAAACATGCGCATGTCATTATGTCAAGAGCGCAGTAACTATTACATAGCTTTATTGAAGCGTTTGAAGGAAGAAATAGCGGAAAATCACCCTCATTTTAAGAAAAAGAAAACGCTGATCCATAATGATGAGGCACCGTGTCATGAATCAATGAAAACGATGGCAAAATTGCATAAATTGGGTAAGTGAATGAAAGTATATTTGGATAATTTCATGTTTTCTCATTGACTGGTAATAATAAGGAAAAAAATATCAAAATAATTGAAATTCACTCACAAACCGTTTTCTTCTAACATTTCACACTGTTTTAAAAATTGTTTTTTTCAAATAAATGCTTCGACCCGATCTCAATAACACTACAGGTGAATGAATTACTATCAGATGTTCCGCCATTGAAAGAAAAACTTCAATAGTCACTCTCCTCGCCAGTTAGATACCATTTTGATTTCTCTACTCTGTTTTCATCAATTCAGTTAACGTATCATAAAATTCATTATGAACGATTAAATCTATAGCTGAAGTTTGTTTTACCTACTCTTAACTAGGTGTTAACTTCAATGTGATGAAATATCCTTGGGCCATGTAATAGCATATCATTAGTAAAGCATATTATTAAAGTCATTTTGGATTTTTCATGGCAATTGTGATATAATGAGTACCAATAATGCAGTTTGAAGGTACTGAACGGTGATAAACGAAATACTGAATGAATTTAGATATATCAAATTTAACAAACGATACTGACGACTAATATATTATTACTTTCGCGAATCAATCTACCATTGCAAAAAATCATGAAAACTTTGCTATTGAAGTCATATTGTTGCTGATGAAAAAACTTTGTACATTCCTACATCCCAGAAACAAAGCAGCTTCCATAGAATGGAGAAAAATGGTTCTCTGTAGCCTAAGATATTTCATGACCAAAAATCTGCTGGAAAAGTTGCTGGTCTATTTCTTCTGTATATCTAAGAAACTACAATATTTAATTTTAAGGACAACTGTAGAACCAGATAACTAGAAATTATCATTCGACTGAATGCGGAAAAATTAAGCAAAGACGGTACGGAATGCTGTCGAATTTTTGTTTGTTTTTGCAGGACAATGACCTTGCACACAAATCGCGTGTTGCCTTGCAAAAAATTCATGAATTAAAGTTATAAATATTAGACCACTTCCCTTATTGAAAAGGGGTGGCTTTGTATGACTCTATTGTCTTTTCATGTCTGAAAAAATTTTGAAGGTGAAGGACTGGTTTGCAGAGCAAGATAATTTTTTGAAAAGTCTAGAGGTGTGCAGGTTTGCTGTAATATTACGAGTATGTATCTATTCAAAAGGATGTCATGTTGGGTAATGAAATTCTTTTGATTCTATAATAGTTCAAAATATTTTGTACTGATTACTACATATTATATGAAGTTCTCTGAATGCAATAAACTCAAAAATTTCTGAACGGATTGACATATATCTTTCGCTATAAATGACGTGATTCCAGAGAAATGTTTATATGTATAACGTATTTAAAAAAAAACTTTATTGCCAAATTTCCACTCTACAGTTTTACAAAAATGCAACACGTGTTTCATCATACAACGGCTTCTTCAGTCGTATCTTTACTAGCTATATTTCACATATTCAATACTTTATATACCTGATTCCATAATTTGAAGTACCTACATTTCAAGTACGTCGAGTTTTACCAGAGTTTGTACCGAATTAAATTACCTGTGCTTATGTCCCAGTTTCCACATTTAAAAAAATATTCAGCAACGGGAACTTATTCAATTCTCATTGATCATTCAGTAAATAACTGGAATTCTAGAATCTTTTCATTTCTGGACATTCTGGAAGGATGATTTTCAAACTTTTTTCTTCTGAATGTAACACGTCGTATTCTTGTTCGAACTCATGTCCTTCTGCTAAAAGGTGGTTTACAAATATCGAATCGGACTGTCTATTTACGAAACTACTTCCATACTCTCTAATTCTTTGGGAAAATGTTCTCCCTGTTTGGCCAATATACAGTTTCGGGCAAGAGAGACAAGTCAGCTTATGTACTCGTGATCAATCTGACACCAAAGTTTTGTCTGTATTGTTTTTAATGAATTCACTTACAGTATTATTCGTTTTGTAATCTAGGTTCACGCATTTTTTTAAAGCGTACAATATTATTGGTGGGTTCACCCAAATATGAGAATGTCCTATAACTGCTGTTGAACTACTTTGGAAAAAATGGAGTCTATTATATCTACTTTTAAATCGTTGTTGACCGCGATTTGTTTGATCGAACTCAACTCTCTCTGGAAATTACTCTCAGACAGTGGAATATTCAATACTCTATGAAGCATACTATTGAATATACTTACTTTATGCTGGTAAGGGTGTGAGGAGGAATTATGTATGATATTTGCCCATGTAAACTGATTTGTGGAAAATTGCAAAATCATGTTTATTATTATTTTTCGTAATGGTTTGAGTCAGGGTAATTCATTGAATTATTTGCATTCCTTTCGGTAGTAAATTTTATTGACGGGTGGATTCGTGAGCACGTCCTGATGCACAATGTTCTTCCATACCACCAGTCAGGTTTTCGTCCAAATCATAGCTGCGCCACTGCTCTCCTCAAAGTGACGGATGACATATTCTCATATATAGATGCGAAGAAGCTTTGTGTTCTCGTACTTCTTGATTACTCAAAAGCTTTCGACAGGATTAATCATGAATTGTTGTTAGCTATTCTACACTATATAGGTTTTTCTCCATCTTCGCAGCAACTTATGTCTGCTTATCTCAATAAACGCACACAAAGAGTCATACTGAACTCCACATCATCAGACTCCATCGAAACCTTGTGTGGTGTACCTCAGGGATCAATATTGGGCCCGCTACTCTTCAC
>WOGN01005466.1:0-13186 GCA_015342105.1 Leptinotarsa texana
TTCTTCCTTTCTTTGAAATAAAGCCAAACATTTCTTTCTCAAATTTTTAGAATATGAATAGAATCGAGGGCGAACCGAATCGATAGAGAAAATTTTGTTCAAGTTAGAGGCCTAACATACCAATTAAATATCCTTTATCTCTTGTGAGGAATGAAGCTCAATGTTTCTCAATTCCTCAGACTAAAGTCGATTATTATTATTATTTTTTTCCACCGTAGTGTGCGCTGGTCAGGCCGTATCCCCCGAAGCCGATACATTCGGGAGGGCGCGCCAGCATTATCAACCAATGACCACTCCTCACGCCGTGGGGGTAAGTGATCATTGGGTCCGAGAATTATGTGCCTTGAGGAAGCGCAGGGCACATGCATTATTATCATTATTATTACCTTTTCGAATGAAAAATTCTAAAATCCCAATATAATAAACCACAAAAATCAATTGTATGTAATAAAAAAACCTTAGTTTCAATCCTCCTACACCGACAATTACGTTGCGATTTCAGTGTTAGTATTGTAATTGATTTCATGTACTAATTAGTTCCAAGAACGTTTGTCGCGCAAATGCTGAACACGATTTCCATAACCGTTAATATAGAGCAGAAAAACGTATATACTTGGTGTGCGAATAAGTGGAACAAAAAGTTGATCGTATGTTATTATTACCGAGCTAGGACAGTTTCATTGAGATTGAAAATGTAACGTTACATGACATTCCGGTTTCACTCAATCAAATGTTTTATGCTGTATACGATTGCCGTTTGTAATACTTTCTTTGGTTGAAGCCTCGATAAATATAGGTATAAAGATTATTGGCGAAACCATAAGGAAAGCCTAGGGCTACTTAAACAAGCAACTGGTACCCACGTCTGTTATTGTCGAGGCAGTTACTACGATTTCTTCATTTCCCACTCCATTTTCTCCATTTCTGATAATAAAAGTACCTATTTCACATAAGGATGTGATCGTAAAAAAATGACCGCGTATCAATCTAATTTTGTCCCAATCTATTCGAATGAAAAAGCATTTCCGGTGTTTCCAAATTATGAATGTCCTGCCATCAGAAATGATGAATCGCTGAAAGAAATTGTTAGACGTAAACCTGATCGTGTTTGAAATATTAAAAAAGGAAATTGTAAGTGATCATAAAGGATGCCAGTCATAAATATCAGTCATCAGTTATCACGCCACCTGAAAAGAAACTGTTTTGTACAGGAAATTACGAAATTGATATAACTTTCGTGTGCGCTAAACAATGAAAAAGTCAAGGAGATAATTTAGACGATTCCTAGTTTTAATGGTGAGCTTGACATAAGATTGGATCGCTCAAATTTGTATAGTTATAACGTATTTAAAAAACACTTTATTGTGAGATTTTCACTAAACGTTTAGTGAAAATCTCACAATAAAGTTTTTTTAAACACGTTAGTTATGGATTTTCAGCAAGTAGCTGCCAATTCCATCATATATCTTGTATATTTATGTAATTTGATTTAGATGAGGTGATACTTTCACGAAAATAACTGTATTTGAAATAGTTCCACAGTTATAAATGTGAAAAAAATTAAAAATATTTTCGATTGTGGGTTGTTGCGTTCATCGGAGATGAAGTCTATAATGAAAAATGAGAAATGAAACTTTCTATGCTTTTTTTACCACTTGTTTTTTAACGAACGTTACTGCAATTTCGCATTTTCGACGAATACAATAAACTGAAAATAAATGATAATATTGGCCTTTATATATCTAAACACTACTGTAGGTGATAGGTTAGGTTAGGTCACAGGTGAGTGGATCAATTCGAGCATCCACTGCAACCCGCAAGGGTTTATCGTGGTCCACACCTATTCAAAATCGACCTAATAAACCCAGCTTCTTAACGAAGCCAATTAGTTTGTATGGTGTAGACTACCATCTGTCTACAGATGGTGGTAAGAACTCTAAATATCTGATTCGGTCCCCAGCAGGGCAGGCACAAAGTATATGCTCTGCTGTTTCATCATTTTCCAGACAGAGGCGACATACACTGTCTTCCGACAGTCCGAGTCTCTGCATATGATGATTCAGACGACAGTAACCTGTAAGGAGGCCTGTTAGTCATCGTTGTTCATCCCTACTGTAGTCCAATTACTCTTTGGTTTCAAGCTTCGAAGGGTGAATGAACGCCTTAGAGTGAGCCGATCCCGGAAGATTTTACCAGAAGTCCTCAAATCTTATTGCCATCCTGGTGTTCAATGTTTGTTTGGCAAAACCTAAAGCGATGCCAATGACAAGTTCTAGTCCGATGAATCTGATTCCTGCACCCACTTTTGCATGGCAGTGTGACCAGGCCAGTGTGACCAGGATTCCAGACCAGAGTCAATATGTTGAGTGTTTCTATTGAGGAGAGTCGTTTTGACAATTTGACACTAATTTAGACGTTGCTCAGTAGGAGCCAGAAGCTTCCAACACCGCTTGAATGATATGTTTATTGATTTATGTATGAGGTTGGATTCTACCAATCTCTCTGCACACAATTCAATAGCATAGATGTAGACTACATATATGTAGGTACCAAAAATAAATATGTTTTTTACCCAGGTTGACATTTAATATAATGGTTCCCCAGTTTGCTAAAAGTGGACTAAGGGGTGAGCCCATTGGTTAACCTGGTTTACCAGTTAAGTTGTTTGTCAAAGCGATATTATGTGATTCTTCAATATTTGTTCAAAAGCTGAAATTGAGATTACTTCAATGTGATACTGCTCTTGTTCGGTTTTTGTAGTCATTTTTTATGATGGACTTGAACGAGACAACGGCATAACAGCGGGTTTATACTAGATAACCAGAAGCATCTCTGCAAGAATTGTCTTTGTGAGGAATCTTGTTACATATTTCTCCTGATAATAATTGAAGATAATTTCCAGTAATGATCAGTTAAGTTGTTGTGATTGTTTTGTAGGATAGCTGAGAGCAATCGATTTTTAGATTCCTATCCCAAATATTGATTTCCTTGTATTTTCAACACTTCCCAATATGGTTATCGAGAGTGCTCATATTTAAGAAACCGTATCTTAATTTGAGAAAATGAAGTGAGCATTTCTTGTTGGAATGGCATATACGTCATGCAACACAATTCTAATCATCTATTGTTACTGGTGAACTAATCTTACAGGGATGTGGGCAATTAACTTTGACGAATATGACCTTGTTACTCACAAGAGATAGTGAAAACAGATTTCTGTAATTAAATGCTTTGTATCACATTTTTCAATCCATCTAGAGATTATTTCTTTCATTGATACTTAATATAGTAGCTGAAGATAATATCAAAAATCGTGCTAAGGCTGAATTATAAAATTCACTATTTTGGATCAAAAACACCTTCAGCTATGTATTGTCAATCTCTAAAGGTGATAGGTTAGGCATTCATAGTTGAGTCTAAATACCACGGTAAACCTCTTATACTTTGCATTTTCAATGCCAATGGATTCACAATAGATCTTTTGAAATTTTTGAGCCATCGTTGATGAAATTTTTTTTTGAGTATCAATTCAGCAGCAGATGTCAATCTGTAAATGTGTCTGTCACCTTAGGGTTTCATAGTTGAATCAAAATACCACGGTAAACTTCTTATACTTTGCCTTTTCAGTACCAATGGATCCACAATAGATCTATCAGAATTTTTGAGTCATGGATGATGAAATTCTGTGAGAGTGTTAATTCAGCAGCAGATGGAATATTATGAAAAACTCGATGCAAAACAATTTTTGCCTTATACGCCCTGTATTTGACGAAAACCCACCATAGAAGTGGAACTATTTTTGATGAGATTAATATGGTGATTACACCGCTTCTGCATATTTCTGAAAGGTTGGCGGTGATAATGTTTAACCTCAGTAAAGATACTTCACTGATTTGATTGAAAGAAAACGTCTACAAAGATCATTAATACTTTTCCTTTAAAAATATGTATGCATTTTTTATGAAAGGAATGGAAGATAACATAAAAGTATCAACAAGTCCTTAATGAAATTTCTTTTTTTTTATTCAAATGATAGAGTTTTTCAAAAGTTTGGACCCTCAATCACCGAGTGTTACGATGAATAACTGAATCAATGGCATAGTCAATGTTGAACAATGATAATTTGTCATTTGTGTGTGAGTTTAATAGTTTAATGATATATTTTTCCAGCGCACTTTTCTATATGACTGTACTATCACCTAGTTTTCAGGAATTCTTGCTGAACTTTCGGTTTTTAGTGCCAGTTTCGTCAAATCGAGTTCGTTCATTACTAAATAACCGTGTCAGTCAGTCTTTTTCGTGTAATGAACCTACTTGTCTCTAGTTTCATCGCATGTCTGCGTTATGATTCCAAGTAATTTGTAATTACCTACGAAACATTACCAAGAACTTGATATTTTCTGCCTGCCAAGTCGAATTTTCCACTTCAAAAGCTAGTTAAATTCCGTAGAAATGGGTAAGAGGGATTGCGGTCAACATGAATAATTTGTTTATTACAAGAATGTGGTGAAACATGTTTTGCTCAGTTGACGAAGAAAAGTTCAATCAATTGCAAAGTTTTCAAAAACATGCGTTCTTGTGACAGTTTTCCAATTATAAAATTTATTCAAAACGTGAATATACCTAACATTTAGCAATATGGTCGTTCAGTCAAATTTAATTTTGTGCTTTATCATATATTTTGATAGTTCTTGTCATCCAGTATAAAATGGCAAACTTTTCAAATCGATAGTATTTATTGTTAGAAAGATGCATGGATTTGAAAGTTAGTGTGACATCACGAAATATGTGCAATTGTCGATACAGCAGCTGAACCACGTCTAAACTGTTAAAAAGCGAAGAATTCAATGTTTGATGCAGATGTGTTCAGTCCAGGAAGGTTTTATTAGGCCAAAAATACACAGTTTAACATATGTAACGTATATAATAAGAACTGACTTTGTTCGTCAAATGTAATGATACATTAATTTTATTGTTACTTTGAAATAATCTCTGCAACTGCAACAAGCATGCTTTTGAAGTTATGAGGGCTAGCATATTCGCTTAATAGAAATTTCTATAAAAGTCCAGAACATCCCGTAACATTCTGGAAATAAATTAACGTCTCAGATCATTTTGGGAATTATATGGTGTGGTACTTCTCTAGCCATTGTCCAAAAAAGAGTTTCCCGTTTTTAACTAAAGGACGTACTTTTCAAGATATGGGGTCTAGAAGTTTCACGTTCCAGAAATTTCTAGAATAGTTCAGAAAATTCAAAAGCATTCTCCAACAATTCAGAAAATACTGGAAAAATCTAGAATGATATGAAACAGTCTCGAATATTCTTGAATTTCAGTTAAATTTTTAATTTTAATTTAATTCCAATAAGTATAGTGTACATTTATCAACTATTATAAATTATTAATAGCGAAGAATACCAGTAAGAGACAAGGGCATCTAGGCATGAAATGCCTGTGCTGTGTTCCTATCTCAACTGCTTTCTTCACATAATTGTACAATAAATGTTTGATCAATGAGTGTTTCAGATTAAACAAACAGAAAGAAAGCGAGGATGACGACGACGAGAGGAGGGGAAAGACAGTTTATTGAAATAGAACATCGAATTTCTCAGGATGTCTCATTATACATTTTTTATGTCTTGCTTGTATTTATTGAATTTCTTGTAGATTTCATTTCAACTGAAAGGGCATTGTATAATTTAAGTGCGAAATGAAAGAACAATCTTTGAGTAATTGTTTTTTTGAAAAGTTTATGAATAGACGTTTTGGTTAGATTTTGATCTGGTCATTCTACTGTTATGATTTTCAAAAGTGTTATTTTGAAAAAACATCTTTTTAAGGCACTGATATTCGTAGAGCTCACGACATTTCATGACATTCAGCTCTTTGTATAAGTAATGAAACAGTGGAATAAGTCCGTTTTTTTCTGAGGATCAATTTCAGTAACATATTTTGAGCAGTTTGAAGAGTTTGAAGTGTAGTTTTAAATGTTCCACCCTAAGCTGTTATGCAATATGTTATAATTGCCTTATATAACATCACAAGCGTTTTATTCGTAAGAATGTCTCTCAAGGAATAGAATTTATGAATTAATATTCTAATGTTTTTGTAATATATGTAACGTGATCATTCCATCTCAAATGTGTGTCTATAATAACAGCTAAATATTTTATATTGTCAATTTTTGGAATATTTGGACATTTAAAATTCATATTATGACATTGTAAATTATGCTATTTTAGAACGAATTATGAAGGTTGATCAACAATAGTTACTAGTTGGAGAGAATGTTATGCATTTTGTTTTAGGTAGGTTCAGGCTCAGTAATTTATCATTTAACCATAGTTACACCTTCTCCAAATCACTTTCTGCAAAACTTTTGACTTCATTCCAATTTTTACCGGTGAAGATCAAAGCGGTATCGTCGGCATAGCAAATAAGGTGTGCCTTGATTTTTGACAAACTATTTATATGAATAAGGAACAGTATTGGGCCTAATACTGTCCCTTGTGGTACTCCAGTCTCTAGAATAAGTTCATTGCTTAAAACTTGACCTATTTATGAGATAGTTTTTAATAAGGTCTAACTTGTAATGCGAAACAGTTTTGAAGGCCTTGGCCAGGTCAAGTAAAATTGCCAAACATTTTGATGATCTATCCAATGCCCTGACTGTTTGTTATAGAAGATCGTTGATTGCCTCCTCAGTGCTGGAATTTTTGATAAACCCAAATTGCCTTTCTGTGTTTGTTAAAAAACGCTAGAAATCTATTCTTTAGTGCCATTTTGAAAATGTATCCAAAGTTATTAATAACTGAGATCGGTCTGTAATTGTTTAGAGCATCGTGGTTTCATGTTTTATAAATAGGGAAGACCGTTGATTCTTTCCATTGTTTTGAAACTCCACCACTCAGAAAGGAAACATTTATGCTGTGATTGACAGGTTTTATAATGTGAATTTGAATGTTTCTTATCAATTTCGTATGGATACTGTTAGGTCCAGGAGAGCAATTATTTTTGAGTTCCGAAATCAGAGTTATAATTTCGTTTTCTGTTACGGGTTGTAGGAAAATAGAAGAATTAATGCTGTGGAATGTTCTGAAACATTGTGAATCATTCGAACGAAGCCTTTTTGTATGACTGTGAATACCCATTGGTGGGGCTATATGAAGCAAATCCTCTTGTAATTTGGAGTTTATCTTTTTTCCAACTACCACGCAATCTTATATCAACTCCATGGGTGAAGTCGAATAACAAATGATTAATAATAATAACAACCTGTAATGGAACTCTTTCAAGCAAAATTATGTTCACCATCAATTTCAATTTTGAAATAATACCTACAACACAAAACGAAATTTGATCTTAACCTTCAAAATAAGTCGTGCATGAAATAAAACACTTAAATTGCAACCTTTATTGCCGGCGGTAGCTTAGCTACTAGTTGTGCTTACCAGGTTAGACGGCTCGAGGGTGAAAAGTCAGATGAAGAAGGGTATCACATTCTGTTGCTCCGAGAATTAGAATAAGTCCACAGTAACCATTGCCTGCGTCAAGAGGCAACTAAAACTGAGCTCAATCCAGTATTGTTATGCGACCAGCACCGATGAATGAATGGTCCCTGGACCTCATCAGGTATCACCAACGGAGGCGCTCAGATACCAAGGCGACCTCTTAGAGCATTTAGCCACATCCATGCAGAACGCTATATGGATCTGTAAAACTTTTTCCCCCGTACTAGTGGGAAATTAATGGAACATATCCAAAAACGAAAGGATGAGTACTTTTTCAGAGATCTCTTTGAGTCGTCATAAAAGTAGAACAAGCCAACCTACATCACAGGAAGGCGGCTTCGGCGGTCCTGGGTCCCTGGGTCTACATGGAAATATCTCAAGGGATTGGGGGAGATCCGAGAGGAGTTAATACACACCAACCATGGAAGTGGACCAGAGGCTACCAAGCCTCTGGTCCACAGCTCGTAATTGACCTGGAGGAGCACTGGCACTAATGAAAGCGGTGAGCAATCATAACAGTTTATAATGGCAAGCGATTTAGATGAATGCGATGGAATTGGACAATACTTGATGAAAATCCATGAAACTGGCGAACAGGAATAAAATGACTATATACAGGCAACAAAAATCAACATCAAATATAGGCCCTGAACCTGATGTAGGGGTACCAAATTTTTTGGAATGGAACCCGATCGGAAAGTGGGTCCATAAGAAACACAGAGAGTACTGTGAAAACATAACAAGGAACAAACACGGGAAATCCTTTATGAAAGGATGAAGAAGAAATGTTTTAACAAAGCAGAGATTGGTTCAGAACAATCAGAGAGCTACTCACTGGACACTGTTCATTGAAAGGGCAACTAAAAAAATAGGGCTCTACGATAGTGACCTAAACTGCAGGCAATGCAAAAAGGAACAGAGGCAGCTCTTCAGTTTATGGACAACCTAATTATGCCTTAAAAAGATTGGACAGCTGATAGTGTTAATTTACATCCTCATATCTTAACTGATTCATACATTACAATACTGAATGATACACATAAACCTTCCTCTTGAATCACTCCGTTTGGTAGTTTTTGAATTCATCGCGTTCAGACAGTCACACGCGGGGGGAATTTCTTCTTTTGTTTTATAATATTTATATTCCTAATCAGTTTGCTCTTCCTCTTGAAGATGAGAGACACGTGTCGAGGTTTTAAAATAACGGTTTGGTGTTGTTAAATAACTCCAGTAATATTTCTCTTATTTTTGAATCATTTGTTGTCAGGTCATTTATGTATAATAAAAATGATCTATTATATCTTTCGCTAAACGTACAAACTTAGAAAATTCAGTACTTCATAGATCTCATAACCAGAAATCATAATTTTCAAATCATTAACTAGAAATTGGTATTTTATCAAAACTTTTGTTTGTGAAGAAATATGAATTTGAAGACATCGAAGTAAATGTACAATATTTTACAGAAAGAAATAACGAAAACAGAATCGGTTTGATGCTCCTCAAAGTTCAATATTTGTTTTCAATTCAGGAAATAATTGATTTCTTTTCCAAGCAACTCGACCACTAAATTATTCACTTCATATTAATTACTTCTGCGATAGGTAGCCATTACCAGAGTTACGACGAAGAAAATGAGAAGTAAAAGTTGAAAAACCACAAACAATCGGTGAAAGTGATATAATATTGTTCCAAAGATAATCGTTTCTTGTCTATCATAATTTAATTAATTTATTACTAACAACAGATTTAGCTATATTGTTAGTTTCAAACGAAAGTGAGTTCTGGGAATGGGTTCTTTTGTGAATATCAAATTCACATCAAGAATTTATTTTATGGCGGGGATATTTTTATAAGTGAACATTTCATAAATATTTCACCTTCAATCAAAGGTGTGGGCGAACTTCAAAAATTGAAACTTTTTGTTCAAATCCTGTAAAATCTATCGTATATTTTCGAAAAATTTAAATTTAAGTTCTATGTAAAAAGTAAATATTCATAAGATAAATACCTTGACTCTACAAAAAACACTTTCCTAACCCGTCGGGGAAATCCACAATAAATACTCTACAATGAATATGATTTTGTGGCAAAAATGACTCCTCGACTTTTTATTGATATGGACAGTCTTTTCAATAACAAGACCACACAATAATCTACAGGTAGATTCCTAATATCGGCGAACAAGTGATAAAAGTGATATCTCAAAATGTGTTTTGACTGAATCAATTGAGAATGGTTCTAGAGAATGACTTGAACTGAATTGTTAATAATGATTATTATTGATTACAGAAATTAGCCTTGCTCAAGTATGGCAATAAATCGAGGTACTCAACTTTGGAAAATCCACAAGTATTATACATTTACTCGAAACATAGAACATACTAAGTTCAGAAATTTTAGGATCATTTCCGAAAGCAAATTTTCGTTCGAATGGAATGTTTTTCTTCAAAAAACAAGGTTTTGGTCTAATACCATTTTCATTTTTCATATCAATGAATTCCGAGTCCTAACCTATTCTGTCAGCTGAGTAATTTGGTGGTAACCACGGACCATGATTGGTACCTATGTGGGAACACTTTGCCATTTGTTTCACTCATGGTTGACGTATGGACACTACGTGGCCAGTATTGAAACTCTTCAAACCTATTGGAATCATCCTTACCATTTTTGAAAGGGAAGTTTACGTTAGAAATGTTATATTCAGAGATAGACAGACCATTTCATCATAACCTCAAATGTCATACCTGCTCCCCTGCCCCTTATCGATATAATCCGTCCTAGGCTGTGAATGAAAAAGTGCCAACTGTGAACATTTTTGACAAATCAATTTAATGATAAATTCATCCATGTGACTGTTAACTACGTAACTTTCCATTTTGGTAGTATCTTGTGGAAAAAGCAACGTTTTCTGAGTTGTGTCCAGTATTTGGACTGAATCACTGTCCAGGAGTATCTAGATATGGAGGCAATAGAAATTCATAAACAGAGAAAAGTTCAATAAAAATTAACATAAATGAAATCTGGCTACCTGTCCTCAATTGCACACAAATGTGGCTATGAACCAACCAATAACCCAAACCTATTATACAATACATGTTTTTCAGACGAAAGTTCTTTCATGTTGAATGGTGAAGTAAATAGACATAATTGTCATTACTGGAGTGATGTGAATCCTCATCTGATGATGGAAACACATTCACAAATTCCACAAAAATTGAATGTCTGGGCCGACATCCTTGGTAATCATATTGTTGGACCATTCTTTATTGAAGGTAATCTCAATGAAGACACATACTTAAATCTATTTCATAAATTTTTGAAAATGATGACAATTTAGTTGGATCGGCAGAAGGGGTCCAGTGGAGGGGCCAGCTAGATCACCTGATCTCACTCCGATGGCCTTTTTTCTGTAGCAACGCCTACATATAACAGGGAATTGTTCGGGAATGCAGATTGCTGACTCCGGACATCTTGAATAATGTACGGAACGCTTTCGAGAGTAGACTGTATTATTTTATGGAACTAGGTGGAGGTCATTTTGAACAATTTATCCGTTGATTTTGTTTTTACTGATTTTATTTGTTGTTGATTTCCTCAATGAAATGGACGACTGCGAATTTTCTGTTTTTTCTTGAATAAAACGTTCGACATTTGATTTCTCAATGACGGAAGGACCAATTTCGGAAAAAATTATTGAGGTAATAGAGGTACAAAAGATCTTTCAAATGATGTATCATCGACACCCCATGCTATTGAAAAATTAAGGGGGTAGTTGCTAACCGCAGGTGGGTGAACAAAAATTTATTTGTTCTTTGAAATTTTCAATTACTCTGTTTCTGACTTACAGAGGGGCTCAAGATTTCGCTATGACATTTTTTTTTTAATAATGAGGCATCTAGATAACTAAGAAAGTGAGCTCATGTGTACCTACTCCGACCTGACTAATTACTAATTACTAAGAACTATTTATTCACACAACTAATTATTCACACGAATTTCCATTTTTTAAATTGATAATAATTTCCACAGATCAATAGAACTCTCATAGGCATTCTATATTTGTAAAAAAACTTTTTTGAACATTTACCCAATCACATGTTATGAGAAAGCTAAATAGTGAAAATATCTTTTCGAAGAATAAAACCACGTTTCCTTGTGATTTACCATCGACAATAACAGGTACAGCGTAACGCAGCAAATTAAACATAATATAAATTTATATCATGCACATGTTGCACAATTCAACAATGAGTGATAATTTTTTATATTATGTAGATATGAAATTCGTATGGCCTTTCTATAAGAGATAGTTGTGAAAGTTACATAAAGACAAGGTATAAAATAATTACTCAACTTGTTTCAGCCCGTTCTAAATAATTGGATTTTAGTTCAATTTATGCACGCTTGACATTTCCTGGATAGACTAACAGAGATTGCTACATGTGCTACGTGTTCACAGACGAGTCGTTAATCTAAGATAAATTTTGTAAATTGATATGACAGAACTGACGAATACTTGATAGAAATCCGTAATAATGTATTGAAAAAACACACTTTAATGTAAGATTTTCACTTGACACTTTACAAAACCGCGACACGTGTTTCGCTATACGATAGCATCTTCAGGCGTCACAATACTGACTAAACAGATTATGTGCAGGTGGGACACACGTGGAAATCTCCCATACAAAATGAAGCCCATGAAATTCAAAGCAAACGTATATCCAGGAAAAGTTCTGAAATGCTATTTAAAATTTGAGAAAGAAAGGTTTTGGCTTTCTACTATTCAATATGTAGCGCCAAACTTTCTGCAGGTTGGTTTTTTCCCAACTCTTATTGGTGATACTGTATCGCGGAGAGATACGTTAGTATAAGAAAATAAATATTTCGAAATAAAATCTCTTCCAACTATCCACATGGTAGGTTCTGGTGAATGCCTGTTAGTAAACAACTACTTCCCCGGCTGATACCACGGTGGATATTAAATTATATCCAACATACATTTATGCAGTAATGTTAGTTACAAATAAAAGTGGTAAAAACATAGAAAGTTTCAATTCTCTTTTCTTCATTATGATTTCCTACCATATAGTAATGGCTACATCCTTCAATATATGCAAGATTCCTATGCTGAAATTATTCTAGATCACCTACAGACGGGTTTCGAGGTATAACCTCTCATTAGTGCAGAAAAGATCCGGGCCCAAACAACAAAATTCCTGGAACTCGATTGATTTCAACGCGACTTAACTGCATGTATGAAAGCTTCGTCTAAGAGAAATATTGTTAAGTAGTAACAGCTCCATCTCGTGAACAAAGCCCCAAGCAGGGAAGAAAGCACATGTTATCAATACTTTAATAGAGATCAAACCGTGTCTGAATTGATGAGAGGTACATACGTATAATGAATAAATGATAAATATATAATCTTTATTCACAAATTAACAATTTAGTAGTAAATTTCGCAATAATCAGAAAGAATTGCCACAGTCGATCATAGAATGTTAATGTGAACAAAGCATGAGAGGCCGATAAGTGCAAGAACATTGTTTCAGCATTTACCTATTACTTTATTTATTTATTTTTTACTTATTTACTTATTTATTTATTACTTATATAAATACTGTAATAAATCAGAAGCCGGCCCTGACAGTGCTGCACGTGCCGGGCTC
>WOGN01005467.1:0-13186 GCA_015342105.1 Leptinotarsa texana
ATAGAAGATTTTTCTTTGTGAAAAATACTTTGATTTTTTACGCAGTAACTTATCGGGGTAAACTAAAAAGTTTGCCCTTGTACACTTGTATAAAGTTCTCCATTATAATTTTTATATTTTTCAGATTGTGGAAGGTAACAATTACCCAAAAAAGCTCGATGAAAATTTAAAATGTTTTCAAAAACTTCATCACAAATTGATAAATTGCTTGGCGTAATTAGGCCAAATTATTCAAGTTCCGTTGGGGAATTGAAACGTATTAAATGCATTATAAACTTTATGAAAAACGATAACTATATTGGATGAGGTTTGAAACGAAACAATAGAGTTAAATGGGAAAATGTAAATGCAGTTTTCAATGGACGGATGTAATTATAAATTTAGCGCAAAAAGAAGTGCGGAAATTTTTGAGTGATGCATATTTTCTTTTCAAATCTAGAATTTCCAAAATTTTGAAAGAGATGCAATGCCTGAAAGTGAACATGACAGTGTTAGGGGATCTCATCAAAACAGGGACATATTTGATTGCTTGGTACAATGAACACTTTGTGGATGCTATTTTGAACAAACTCGATGAATTTCAGGAAAGAGACTGTAGTTGGGCATTAAGTAAAACTATTTTGCTTGAGGTAGCAATCAATAAATATAATATTGGCAACGTTTGCCCAAAGAAATTGCAAACAAGCATGCATGTGTGAATATTGTCAATCAAGATGATGCGTGTTTCTTCAGAGCAATCATGAACACTTTGTACCATCCTAAAGAAAAGATTACGTGGGCATCTTTGTATCCAAATTATTATACGGTTTTGAATATAAAGGGTTTGGAAATTCCTATACAAATTCGCTGCATTACAAAATTTGAAAAACAAAAAGACATTGCGTTAAAAGTATATAGTTTAGAAATTAATGTTTTATACGTTGATTTTGAATCAGTTCTCGAAAATTGCGAGAAAAATATTTCAGACAAATGCAGAAAATTTCAAAAACATAAAGCGTTCAGTGTAGGTTACTATTTGAAATGTTCATATAATGACAGTTTGTCCAAATTTAATAGCCATCGAGGTGACGATTGCATACAATAGTTTACTGATGAAATGGCTAGCATTGCAAAATTCGTTGATTCAAAAATTAAAAATATTGAGCCGATGATGATGGCTTCGAATAGTATCGGTGCTACAACCACTTGTCATATTTGCGAAAAACTGTTCACCCTCAAAGATGTTATCGTGCGCGATTACGACCATTTCACGGGGGTGTTTTGGAGATACAGTCATCAGGCTTACAATTAATCGTTCAAAAAGCTTTTTATCGTACCCATTACTTTTCATAATCTTTCTGGTTATGATAGTCATTTTATTATAAAAGATGTAGCCAAAAGAGAAAGTGTGAGCATACTTCCTATCAACAAAGAAAAATACATTTCATTTACCCAATACGATTCTGAAACTCTCATAACATTCAGATTTATAGATTCTCTTCGTTTTATGGGAGTCAGTCTCGACGAGTTGGTTTCCATCTTGAGAGCAAATAATTTGAAAATACTGAAGAAGGAATTTGCAGAATTAGACGATGAGGAGTTTGAGCTTCTCACTAAGAAAGGCGTATTTCCATACGATTATGTGTACGACGTGAAAAAACTTCTCGACAAAAATCCTGTGAGGTATTATACTATGCCGGGGTACACGTGGGATTGTATGTTGAAATAGATATTCGGAAGCCAACAACAAGTAAATGCAAACACAGTATCCAACGAAACCATCCAAATACAAAGTGTATTCCGATGTAAATAACTTATATGGGTGGGCAATGTCACAATATTTGCCATATGGAGGCTTCGAATGGGTCGATATGAATATTGATGTATTTCAAATTCCCGATAACAATCCACAGGAATATATTTTACAAGTTGATTTGGAGTTCCCGGAGGGACTTCTCGATTCTCATAAAGATTTTCCATTTTGTCCTGAGCACCGCGCTCTACCAAATTCCAAATTGTCAACATTGATGCCAACTCTTCATAGTAAAACAGAGTATACTTTACACTATAGAAATTTGAAACAGGCCCTCGATCATGGTTTGAAATTAACTAATATTTTCAGTTTTCAAATTTAAACAATCTGTATGGCTGTGTCCCTATATTGAGTTGAATATGTCGCAAGGGTAAAATGGTTGAGCGGGTACAAGGGCGTGCTGAATAACGCCACCCCCGTCGTTCGCAATTACCGGCCTGCGCCGTATCAGCCTCCCAGGTCTGAGTCTCAGGGATTTCGGGACCCATTCCGGACCTGAGTACGGCAGGTGGTTATTGCACCTCGACTATGGTCCTATGGTCCTGGTTGATATAAATTAGTTGAGGACTGGCCCCGCCATGAAGCCACTCTTATACCTCTCTCGACTTCAGGGTGACCGACTGGCCTACCACCACCACCTAGTTCTATCACTATGACGCCAGTTTCTAGCTCGTTCTGGACACCCGAGCAATGGCTGAGAATGAGCATGAATTGGTGTTTGTAGAAACAGCCGTGAAACGGTTCTATTTTAATATTCAGGATGATCACGTGGATGCTATTCCATCACCTCCACAATCAAAAAAGTTGAAGGCTTCATCGTCAAAAGAAATTTTACCACCTCCAACATGATCAGTATCTCCTGTAATAATCGAAGAAGAAGAGAACTCGCAACACCCTACTTATTTTCAAGAATCTCAATATTTTTGTGATTGTTATTAATTATAATTATAATGGTAAAATAAATAAAAATTGAGACACATATTTTTTTCTTTCTTACAATGTAGTAAACATCACATGTACAATGAGAATTGATAAACATTTTCTAGTGCACAATTCAAAATGTTATTTAAATGATTCATACAATGGTGCGACTTGAGAAAACTTATACATTTTTTTTTTGCAGGACATCCATTGACCATTGTTTCTTTTTACAACTTTTCATACTTATAAGAGCATCAAAACCAACACAATTCTTGATGAACTCCGAAATTTGTTCGTAGTTGATGGTTGTTACTGTTGCTGTTGAACTTTGCTCATGCTGCCATGACAATCCATGTAGATTATTTGTACACCAGTTCATATGTTTTTTCACATGAAGCATATATTGATTGATGCATATTGGTAAATTCATCATCCGATGATACCATTTTCAACGTTCAAAATTGCATATTGAAAATCTTGCACATCGGTGATACCACACTTAATGACACCGTAAAAATAAAGTAATAGTCTGATTCGTAGAGTATTATAATGCTGATTACGCCATATTTCTCTTATCTATCCCGATATTAAGTTTGTCATCGAATACTAATCATTTAACGAAAACTATTCCATCCTTTCTTTTGAGCACTTTTTCCACGATATATATATATATATATAAAAGGATATTTTATTTTTTGTGATTGCTCTTTGTAAAAGTCTCCTGAAATATCTTGCTTTTATTCATATCTCAGTAAATAGGTTACAGGATTTGTCAGTTGTACTTTTGCCATCGTGAAAATTTCTGTTGACCAGTTTGGAAATATTTTTTATCAAAAATTCCTCGTATTTTGGATATGCGTACACGATCTCCTACTTATGTATTTTTCCAAAAACATAATTCAATACATTATTCCACTTATAGTTACCCTGAAAATTTAATTCTTTATACATTCAAGACTTCATCGTTCTATTAAATCTCTCAATGATTGATGGCTTTATTTTCACTGAACGTACTATAATGATCAATTTCATATTGTTCCGCCAACTTCTTAAATTCAGAGTTGAAAAATTCTTTACCTGAATCGGTATGTAAATTTTGTGGTGATTGTTTACGTAAAACTTCTTCCATATCTTTAGACACAGCATTGGCTGTCTTATTCTTTGAAGGTAAAGCCCAAGTAAACTTTGAAAAACAGTTTATTACAGTTAGAATATATTTATATTCTTTATTCACTATAGCATATGGTAAAAAGCCCGAAAAAGATCATCGAAACCCTTAATGATTACTCTTCGTATTTTGAAATTGATTCAACCTTATTTATGTTTCTTCAATAATATTCCTTTTAACATCAGTTTGAAAGTTCCTGGTAGGACAGTCAGAAGGAAAGTCAAGAATATTGTTGGAATTTTATTAATACATACACTATCTGCTATACATTTTCACAAAACAATGGTAGAACAAGAAATAAGATTGAAATTTTCCATGCTATTCTTCTTTTCGAAATCTTTGATTGAAAATGTTTTGTCTATGTGAGTTTTTTAGAACTGGATCTATAAAAGCGGAACCCAATAAATTTCTCTTGCATTTTTATCGGTAAACATCCAAGCAAATGTGTAATGAACTTTATTTTTCTTTTCATCGAAAGTTATTCTATTATTACTACTAATCATAACTCACTCTAGAATTGTTTCACAGAAGTTGTCAGTGGATTGCATCTGAGTAAAAGATCGTGTAAAATCAAACAAAATACTAATGTATTCGCAGGAATATTTTCGCTGGCTTCGAAATCGAGTGTTATATCTTGCACTCCTAATATACGACAGGACTCTCCAGAATTTTTATAATAGTAGGATTTTTGAAATTGCGCGAAGATCATAAAGTAATGCTAACTGGTTTTTCTTGAAGTTCAATTTCATATAATCGTAAGGGTATACATCTGAGTTGAGGTGGAGTTTCATATTGATAATATTACAATGATTGAAATGACTATTTTTCTTGATCTGATTTTTCCTCTGATTGTTGTAAAAGTAGATATTCGTATAGTTCCCAGCTTCTCAATGCAATTTATAAATCACGTCCTTTTTCAATGTACTTGAATAATCGCAATTTTTCCGTATCGGAAACGTGAACATGAAGAATTCTCCGGAGAATTTTAGTTAAATTAACTCTAGGTTGTTCATTTTACTTTGTTGATATTATAGAATTTACGTCACTTCTTGTTCTAATGAGTACCAATTCTTGGCGAATGTTTACAATTACTTTCTTAAAATCTTCACAGAAACCCAAAAGCTAGTATCGTATTGCATACGTTCGGATCTTCCAAATGATTCCAACGGGGATTATTATCTTCATCACATTCGCTACTTGTGTAAGATATGTATCCTTTAATAGATGATATTATATCTGGGTTCCTCACTCTGTCCACTACCTTGCCCCCTATCTCATATCTTAGCTCATCGAACAGAAACGCCATACGATTATTCACAAAATTTAATGTATTACTAGGTTAATTTTCAGCATCAGTTAATCGTCCTTCGATATAAAGGTAACTTTGGTTTTTCTGCTAGATCTGCTGCTGCTTCTGCCGCCGCAAGAACATTTGGAATATAATAAAATTTGTCTGAATCTTGAACTGTTGTTGACTTGGTTACACCGGAATGCATAAAAAGTAGCCGTTTTGACACAAACAATTAAAAAAGTATTCCAAGACCAAGTGAAAGAAGAAACTACCGATTTTCTGATGTTAACCGTTTAACAGCACTTCCTATAGTAATACAATTTCCAGAATCTTTATTAATTATACTATGTGTTGTTGATGTTGTTGTGAAAGTTGTAATATTATATTCTGGGCTAATAGGTATATCGTTGAAGATTTTTCTTTTAGTAGTGGCATAGGTTCTTCTTATTCTTCTTTGTCATCGATGATAGATCGTTTTCGTCTCGGTGGTAGCGGCGTTCGTTCAGTCTTAGATTTTTTTTATCAACTCGGATAATTGCATCGCTACTGTTATTCTTCGTTACATTTGACAGTCGCTTATTCATTCCACTCGGTAATTGAATACATTTTCTTTTTTATATCAGCAGTTAGAGGTGTACGATTACGACGTTGTAAACCCATACCCAATTTGAGTTTAGCCTTTATGGTACCTGCGACTGCTAGGGCAGTCATTTTTTCTTCTAATGAACTATCTTTCGCTTTGAACTGCGTCACAGCCTTCTCAGCTAGAATTCTATCAGCTTCATGTCTGCGATTCAAATCTTTGGTTTGTGAATAACTTATATCATGATTTTTACATGCTTCATCTCAACTAAACCATTTATACCACGAGCAAGACGTTTTTCTAATTTTGTACCTGGCCCGCAATATTTATATCCAGGTATATGTAATTCAACCGGTGAATTATTGATAGCACTATTCACCAATCCATCACCGTAACGTTGTATTTTAGATCTTTTTGCATATAAGTTTAAAAGTTGACTAATTGAAATTCACTTACCTCGAGTATTTTATTGGAAATAATTATGCAACGTATTGAAATTATTCCACAAAAACTTGCTCTACCAATCGAGAATAATACATTTGAGACAAAGAAAACTTTCAAAAAGCATGGTATGGTATTCTCCTCATGGTACTGTATTCTCCTCTACAATAAGGTGTATAATTGTTGGAACTTCAAACTGCGGTAAAACAAATTCATTGGTGAATATGTTGGAGCATAAAAATGGATTGAAATTTGAAAATTTATATGTGTATCCTAAATCACTTAATCAACCTAAATATATATACTTGGAATACTTGCTCAAACCAATAAAAGGAATTGGATATCACGCATTCTATGCCAGTGAAAATATAATGCATCCGTCTGAAGTTAATCCCAATTCGATTTTTATTTTTGATGATGTCGCTTGTGATAATCGGGAAGTTGTAAGAGAATACTTTAGTATGACGAAACATGCTACTGTCGATCAATTTTATTCGAATCAAAGTTATGCAAAAATATCCGAACACTTTATTCGAGACAATGCCAATTGTTTAATCGGTTTCGAACAAGATGATCTGAACTTGCGAGACATCTGTACCGATCATGTGGGAACTGACATTACCTTCGATACCTTCATTGTGATTTTTTTTATGTTGGAAAGAACCTTATGGATTTATTACTATTTTCGAAGATTGTTGTCTCAATAGGGGTCGTTACCGCAAAGGGCTCGATCACTTCATACACATTCAAGAATGATAAAACCTGTTCATAACCGTTTCAAACCGGATCAAAATCAGTTCAGGATACCTGATAGACCTATTCAAAAACCTGATAGAAATCAGTTATAACAATGAAAAGTGAAGACATAGAACTGAAAAAATGACTCAATAATGAACGGAAAATTGTTAAAAATAAATTAGAATTTTTTAAACACTATGAATTGCTCCCTTAGGTGGAGCTCCATAGGCTCCATTAGGATTGCTAAATTAGGTGGACAACAAGAAACATCATCTGAGCCATATAAAACGTCTCCAATACAACAATACTTATTGCAAACTCCAAAAAATGACGAGATGTTTCCCAAGATTCCTCGTCGATTATCAATGAAACTACTATCACAAAATTTAAAAACAAAAATAGAAAATATCCCATATTTTGATATTGAGGAAACAAGTGAAATCAAGCAAACTATTGTAGAAAATATCCAGTCTGAAGATGAGGAAGAAGAAAGTCAAGCATCTGGAGTTAATAGTCTAGAAGATATTTCACAAAATTCATATATTGATTATTTAGATCGATATGATCATCTTCTAAGAAAGTATGTATATTAATGAGATGCACCATGATGTAGACACAAAAGA
This sequence comes from Leptinotarsa texana, assembly GCA_015342105.1. NCBI lineage: Eukaryota > Metazoa > Arthropoda > Insecta > Coleoptera > Chrysomelidae > Leptinotarsa > Leptinotarsa texana. Next base: position 7,558 of record WOGN01005467.1, read on the forward strand.
ATTCGATACACAAATATGGTGTACGACTTGAAAATACTGAAAAACTATCAAAACTGCACTTTGGCGGTCCAGATGTAATCGTTAAAAATAGAAAATCTGATTCTGATTTTAATCTGTTTTTTTCGTTAATCAGATATAAGGGTACACCCGGTATATATGAATCACTTTTCAAAAAATATCCTGAAAATTTCAACGAACAAGATCAACAAAATTATAAGCAAATTGTTTCGAAAACGAATGCTCACCGGCGGCATTATCAGCCAAATAAAGAAATTGACGGTACTCAAGGCAGGCAGGTCATTCAGGTCACCAAAAAGAAATGAATTCCATTATTGAAGAACTACGAGAAGCTAACATAATTGCTTGAAAATTTTATAGAATTGATTAGAGAGAATTGAAGAACGTATCCATTTAATACACGAAGGAAATTTCGAAACTTTTGTTAGAGAGTCACTTCAAAAGTAGTACGGTGAGAAAATCTTTAAGATGCTTGAGTCCTGGGAGTCTTATATGGTAGTAAAGATATGCAATACAACCGAAGACATGGAATTTCAAAAACATTTGGAGTCGGCTATAAATGATATATCAGAAACTTACCCCAAATTCCTTCGAAGGAGATTACCTAGACTAGACTATTTATAGCGAACTCTAGTAAAGCGGAAGAGAACTTCGGCCATCCTTGCAATAATCATGTAGACGGGATGGAAGAAATTTGCAACTTAGCCCCCCGCAAATTGGATGTACATCAAGATATAGGTATCGAGACAAGATGTACCTTTGTTAAAGCCTTCATAAAATCATACATAGAGAGAAATAAAACATGGCCGAACAATGAATTCATAACACAGCCAAATTTAATTGGTTTGACCGCTCACTCTCATAACCACTGGCTCACCCTGAGCCACTCTCAGATTGGAATTGTGTAAAGTTCACTAAAACAATTGAGTTCGATTACTCTATCGATAATACGGAATTATTAAGTGATAAGAATAATTCTCCTAGGCTCAGCCACTGGATCCAAAAATATGACCCATGCGGGTTTTTTGACAATGGACAATCAAAATCACAGATTGACCCGGACCCCACTCGTGTAATTATTCGATACCTACAAGGTCGCCCGGGGGACGAAGGAGGTGATCGAGGAGGCAGATTCTAAGAATCCCGATCCTGAAAACAGTATATATACTCTGTCGGAAAAAGAACTGAAACGAAAAGGAAGGTTATTCTGTGAACAAATATACAGACAACGCCTTTCTCAATCAGCGTGTGGAAATAATATAAAGAAATTTATTTTCCCTTATATTCGGCAGCAAACCATGTCAGACTCAGAATTAGGGCTCAAAAGAAAAATCTCCGAGCTCCTAAAAATGGTCTCTATTGGAGAATATGATTCCATAAATTAAGATCTCTACAGGTGGAATATGCTTCAACAGCATGAATCCAACTATCGAGTGGCCCAGGACATAGATAACTTATTCGGTTTTGACTATCTTCATAAAGATCCTCAACTACGGATGCAGAGATCATTCGTACTAAATAACAGCCGACTTCACCCCCTCCTCATTAATGGCAGAACAGGCTTGCCGACACCAGGGATCTCCTGCCTTGAGGGGACGAGACAAAAATTATGGACTATATCTACATTATGTGATCTTCTCTGTGTTTCAGAACAACAAAAGTAAAGTAGCCAGTACGCCACAGTCATTACTTGGGTCTGTACAGGAGGACACTCGTACATGCAATACACGAGAAAATCGAAAATTAGGTCTAAAGCTCAAAACTGAAGAGACACAGCTGTTCCAATATAGAAAGGTGTTCTATCTTAATGGTATCGCGGTATCGAATGAGACGAAAAACCTATGCGAATAAGCTCAGATGAACACGATGGTAATCCTACTTTCGAGACCTCTCTATGCATGATAAGTACTAGGACAGAAAACATTGCAAACAATGATTGGATACCAGATGGGGCCTTTATAGTCTATTCAGTTGAAATACTGTTACATTTTTAAAAATGATATAATATATACTAAGGACTCTCCATGGGATCTTTTCATATACCTACTATGACCTAGCGTATAGGGAGGCCTCCTGTTGTCAAATATTGGCCTAGATGATAAGCTTACTGTCTGAATCTCAATTCTTCGTCAATTGCGTAAGTTCGATTAGCATTTGTTTAATAAATACTTCTTCATCACGCAAGCAGAAAGAAGATCAAATATAGAGCTCATTAGGATAATTACTGATATATACATATATAGTATTGATGTCGTATATCCCAAAACTGCTAGCCTAACTGACCGAGAGATTCTAAAGAAAGCATTACCTCTATTCACTACCAATGACGAGATGCCTTATATCCTTACCCTAGAGATATATTCTAAAGAGGAACTTACCCTCTTCTTTCCCCCGCTTCTCCATGAGCTGTATCGAAATTTAAATGCAGGATTAGTTTATAATATACAGAATCGCTTAACTAATGTACAAATCATAGTAAAAGTTGCTCGCGTTCATACCCTCAAGGACCCCGTATCTGACAATAACAGAAACTAATGAAAACCTGTATTGTGGGAACAAATATTAACAACCTCTAATGATTCATTTCCTCGTAGACACAAGACCAATTATCTTCACACTTGCGTTGAAGAAGATGCAAACGTTTCGGATTGAATCAGTTTATTGGAGCAAACTCTCAAGGATCAATCAGTAGAGTGCCAATTGAAAGATAAACACATGGATAAATTGAATAAGGACAAGGAAATCTTACTGAATGAAGCTATAGTTGGATTGAGATTACAATAAATCACTAAATGAACACAAAAACCATCTCAGATATGCAAAAGCTTATTGACGACCTACAACGTAAAGTAAGAGAAGGGACAAAAACTGTAAAATGCATGGCCACCCAAACAAATGCTATGACACAAAAAACGGTGGCAAACATTGGTATTCAAACCTACACAGTGGAACAAAAAAATTCGGTTGATCGAATATATACAAGGGAACCTGAAGTCACTCCAGATCGGAGCAAAATTCTACTAGTTTCTGGAAACAATGCCAAATATCTCTTGGAGCATATAATGAAATTTAAATATGACAACCAAATTATACAATCCATTCAAAAACCAAATGCCAGTAATGAAATACTACTGAAAACTGCAGAAATTAACTCAAAAAAATTTCAGTCTAAATGATACAATTGTTTTCTGGCCAAATACTATGGATTACAATCTCTTTGAAAAAATTTTAACACATCTATCACATACGAATACTTTGGTTATTACAGAACCATACCGCTTTGATAGATGGAGCAACAACACCAATATTTACAAAAGGAACCTGTCATTCGTTAAATATATTCATACCAATAAATCTCACATGATAACTGCCTTCGAGAGCAACTTCTATCTGAGGAGATCCAATTACAATAGGACAGGCAGTTATATTAAAGCAACACTCAACTGCAGTTGGTTCCCATACTATCAAACCCGATGATTCACGAAAGTCAAATGATCTTCAACCTGAATTAAGTGAGGCAGAACTGAATAGCTCAGAGGGAGGTGATAGAAGCCCAGGTGAAAATGAACAAATTTTTCCCCAGAACAAAATTTTTCATACCCCAGACCGTCACATTTAACAATAGACCCATAACTGAATCAGCGGCTAACATTGTATCTAAAAGCTCAAATAATTTTTACACCTGTCACAATTCAACTTCCATTTTATGTCATAAACTGAAAAGATAAACAAATAATAATCTTCTCTCATAATTTTACTGAACATTCATTCAATAAGGAATAAATCTGATGAATTGTTTATTTACTTAAAAGAATTAAATATTCCAAACATCATATTGATTAATGAGCATTGGTTAAAACAAGACGAATCAATTTTTGTACCCTCTGTCATATAGAAATATAGCAGATCCAGTCACTCAAATGGGGGTACCTTAAGTCTTGTGAATGATTGGGTGAATGACATATTGGGCTTTGAAAATTTTGAAAAATTAAATTATATATGTGAAGAAAAACTATTTCAATTGTGTATTCGAAGAAATTGAAAATATACATATTATGTATATATCGATCACCCTCGTCAGATGTATACTCCTTTTTGACAAAATTAGAGTCATTACTGATTGACTCACCATGTAATCTACCATTATTTTGACTGGAGACTTCAACATAAATTTTGGCGGTACTGACTCAAATCCAACACACTCTCTTATCAACCTCATTCTATCCTTTGATCTAAGCATGCATGTAGAATCACCTACCCGCATAACTCAGAACAGTCATTCGATCATTGACTATGTATGTAGCAATCCAGTGTTCGGTAGATTCACCTGGTTTCTCCGACCACGAGGCGATCCAAGTCACAATATTGATTAACTCAGTTTTGAAAACTAGGACTCTTCAACCTCGAAATTATGATAAGATTCTACCATGGATGTCTTCATGATGATTGGAATTTTATATTAGAAAAGCAAAATGAATCTCTTTCTGTTTTATATTCCCCAATAAAAAATATTTCTGATGAATCTTTTCCTTATAAAAGGATTAAACTGAAAAAAAGCAAACACTGGATTACAAAGGGCATACAGGTTTCCGCGAGAAATATGAGATCACTTAATTATATAAAAAAAATCACGGATAGTATATAGTATATAGAAAAGTAATTGAATGCTCAAAAAAGATGTACTATCAAAGCAGAATTTTGCAAGCATGCAATAAATCAAAAGAGATGTGGTCCATAATTAACGATTTTAGAGGAAAACAAAGGAAATATCAAGTTGATATACCAATAAAAGCAAACATGCTGAACAATTACTATTGCTTTATATCGGAAAAATTAACAAAAAACATATCAACTTCTCTTAATCCGCTGACTCATTTAGAGAACATATGGATCGCTGATAACTTTATTTTACACCCTTCTGAGGCAAATGAGCTAAATAATTCAATCCTTTAAAAATAAAAAGGCCGCGAGATTGATCACATTGCAACCCTCAATAAAAAGCTAGCTTCAGAGTGTTGTGCAATGAGAATAACATATAAGGATCTTAGTTTGTCTGCCGCTGAATCGGCTTATTTCTCACTTGTTGACTCACATTTAAGGTATGGAATTCCTTTCTGGGGAGTATGTTGCAAAACTCAAATGCAGACGGTGTTCATCATTCAGAAAAGAGCTATAAGATTCATGTGTAATGCCAAAAGTCGAGACTCCTGCAAACCCCTATTTGAAGTATGTAAAATCTTGACAGTTTTTGGAATCTTTATTTTATAAACAGCATGTTTATTTAACAAACATAAATTAATATTTAGTGGTTACTCCAATTATTATGCCCTTCGTCAATCTAACGACCTAAGATTACCCATACCAGCCTCTACTCTAGTCGAAGACCTGATCACATTAAACTTTTAGAGGATAGCTGAGTATTTCAAAAATCAGTAAAAGACTTGATTATGTGGTAGACCCTATTATAGTTTAGAAGAGTTCTTTGAGCACCGCTTTCTGTAATCTATTTTATCAACTGTATTTTTTATTAAACAAAGTATGGTATACTGCATTTGAACATTTTAATCAATTTTATGTGTGTTTGAGTATTTCAACATAATTTGTACCCAAT
>WOGN01005468.1:0-13185 GCA_015342105.1 Leptinotarsa texana
TAAATACACCGCAGTTTACTTTTGCCGCTGAGTAAAAGATGGGGTATGATTCAAAATTGTAAAACCATCCGTGCAAGCAATAATTACGAAATACAGATATTATGTCATAAAGGTGAAAAAATTCAGGAGAATGAATATCATTTGTCAAAAATTATATCAGTTATGATATAGACAGTGTGTTTCTAGAGTCTTCCAACTCCTACTTTGAATCATTTCTTGTGATATAAAAATATTCGTTTTTCAGACTAGAAGGATGTTTGTCGAATATTCTTTCAGAAGTGTCTCTTGGTTCTTTCTATAATTTTTACCACTTGTATTTGTAACTAATATTAGGTACTGCAGTTTCATCCTACAAGGGCTCTTTCAAACGAAACTGCAGTAAAGTTAGTTACAAATACTATAAAATAAAGGCTACAACCATCAATTCATGGAAATGGGAGTATTGAGAAACCTCCTTTAATAAGTCATTCATTTATCTATTCAATAGTGGTTTACTTTTGGAAATGGATCAGCCTTTTCAAAGAGTCTGCAAACTAACACTGGATATCATAGTTCAATTCGAAATTTCATTCAGTTTATCTCTCCAGTTTATCCCTACAAATGTCCAACATATCCACCAATAACTTTCTGAAAATGAAGTCTGTTTACGAATCATTTCTTACATTGTGAAATATGTGTGATAGAATATCATTGTTAACACCTCTTATTCTATACAAGACTTCTAAAACGGACTCTCTAGATTACATGTATCCCCTCAAGAAGGCGTTATATCAGGTGATCCAGCGGGCCAAGTTGGATCATTGACAAACCCAAGTTATCGCACCATCAAAAAAATTCAGCACTGTCAGAGATTGTCAGATGACTTTGATGCATTTGCAGAAATCTGTGGCAATAATTGGCTGTACCTAAATTACGAGAAATACCTCAAAATAACTTGTACCAGAAATAGAAACCTCATTAATAGGCAATTATACAACTAAAACAGTTAATGCAGTACGCGATTCAGACGTAATAATGGATTCCAAAATGACTTAAATCTTACGTAGAGAAAATCGTCAACATGTGTATCTAGTCGTTTAAAGGGATCCATTATTAGAAATACAATTCATTTCAGAAACTCAAAAACTCTGCTGAAACTATATTACTATTATAAATATATAATCTTATGAACTTTGCATATGTTATTTGTATTCCGCAATTTACGAATTTTCAACACATATTTGGAGGTGTTTACTAATATTAATCCTCGTCCAGTTTTCAGAAAATATTCTGTGTTATCTTCCATAGATAGAAGAAAAAGGTCAGATATTTCAATGTTGTACAAAATACTTAACAATCGTGTCTATTGTCCAAAAATTTCATTGAATATACCTTGCAGAGACCAGCGAATCCAATTCAGGTAAAAACCCTCCTTCATGCAGAATTTTCAGATCCAGTAGTAGCTATTGTAATGATATTGGAAAACTCAGGTTACCTTTCCCCAGATTCAAAAACAATGTGAAATCTATTTTTATTTATAATTAGTTATCGGTTCCGCTTATATTGTTTATTTGATTTTTCTCATATTCATCAGTAGTGAATTGAAGGGGTTATATATATTTTTTTGGAAAGTATATAATTAGTAGTGTAATTTACTTAATGTTTGTATATTGTTCACCAACTATCTTTCATATGTAAAATGCGGATATTTTTTTTATCTCTTTTATTTGTATCCCTAGTCGTACACTAAATTAATGAAAAATATGGTTTTACGTTTCACTATAAGATGGTTCAAGTGTGTTATATTTTTTGTGGCGATTCGTAAAATCTGAATTAGGTATATGCATTTGAGAACTCATAGATAGGATACAACTATTGAAATTATGAAGATTATATTTAAAATGTTTGGATCAATTTCAATCACTTGACAATAAATACAGTCTTGTGTTTTATTTAATAAGCACCTAGTTTGCAAGAAATTCTCATATCAAGCAATTTTTCAAAAATTGTTATGCATATCACATTACGACTCTCCTGGATAAGAAGACAGATTGTCTCTGGCAACGAGGCTGCTGACTTCATTGCAAAGGAGAGTGCTGCAAGTAGCTGCACTTGGATGGCAAGATGAGTTATGGACTTCTGACAGAATCTTCCAGGATTGGCGTTAATTCACCCTTTGAAGCTTGATACCAAACAGTTGTTGGACTACATAAGGGATGAACTACGATGTCTAAAGGCCTTATTATAGGTCACTGTCAATTGAACAGCAGAGCACATACTGTGTGCCTGCCCCACTGGGGACCGAATCAGGTTTTTAGAATTCAGCAGAGCCATCTGACCTGAAAGACCACTCACCATAAAAACTAAAAAGCTGGGTTTATTTGGTCGAGTGTGAATAGGGGTGAGGCACAATAAAATCTTGCGGGTTGCGGTGGGGGTCGAATAGACCCACTCACTTTGGATCTAACCTTACCAATACGTTATACATTGCTTGGAGCCGTTTAATCTATTTATTCGTTAGATTTGTTTCGACCCAAAAGAAGGTCTGCTGATTTATATTTTTTTCGGTTTCCTATTTTCAAATGTAGTCAAAATTTGATTAGAAACTTTGTGGATAGTGGAAATGATGAGTGGTTATTTTTGTTCTGAAAATCAACCAATGATAGATAGAATTACATAGGTAAATAAAAATTATACACTATTTCTGATACAAAATTTTATTGCTATCATTTCATACAATTTGATAATTCTAACCTATATTAAAAGAGGAATAAATTACTTACATACTAATTTGTTAAGTATCTATGAAACAATGGGATGTGAGAGAGTATATAAAATGAAATTTCCAGTTTTACTGAAAACCAGTTTAAGATGCTTCTTTTACGAATACTCTGGATACGGAACAGTAGGTTTTAGTGAAACATTCGAAAACTTACATTCGAATAATAATAATAATAATTCACGAATTGATTTTATTCGGGAAAAAAAATATTCGATAGTTTTCATGTATGCTGGTTGATTTACTATTTCAAAACTCACGATTTTTTTTTATAATCCTCCGCTCAGTTTTCTACATACAACTCTACCAAAGTGAAGAAGTATCAGGCATGTTGTCTGTCTATAAATATTTCAACGTTCATCCTATATTGAGATTCGCTTTAAACATAAATTTTCGAAGTGAAGTTATTGTACCAATTATATTGTTACTGATACACCTATATTCATCAATGGAAAAAGTATTTACTGATCGTTATTCCAGATGATTCTAGAAAAAGTGATGCAGTTCTAGATGCTTTTATATCTCTCCGTATCGAGAATGAAACTAGACACTAGATGAGGTGAAGTGAAGATGTGAACTTATTGTTTTTTTCATCAATCCAAAAAGTGTAACTGCAACTATCATAAATTTCATATGTTCAATGATGGTATTGAGAAATTTTGGTCCAGTAATTCTACTGCGATACTAGGAGTTCTTTTTTTTATTTCACAAAGGTTCGCAAACGTATTTAATCGATTTCGTTTATCGATATTATTTATAAAGTTCAGTAGTGTAGCAATATCACATCTAGAACATAGGTTGGACTTTTCTATGAATCAGAATTGAAAAACCGTACATTCATAATTTTGATTATTCTTAAATATCATCAGAGTATGAAATTCATCTGTTTTGGAGAACCTACAGCAGACTCTAAGAACAAAATGAGATTTTATTACCCTTTTTGAGAATTTTCACCTTCCACGATCTAAAAAGTATGGAAATTGTGATGGAAAACTTTAAACACGTGTATTCAAAATAAGTTCATATTTGAAGATTATTACAAAGGCTCATTGATTGATAAATACCTACTCTACTGAAAAATTGGAGAAAATAATTCAATATGCTTGCAAAACATATCAAGTATGCAAAAATATACTGATCATTTGTAAATCGTAATCTGTGTGTACACAAAAATATTCTCAGTTTTGGTAACTGTAAACTGGAGGGTCAATTAAAAAAATGTAATTTAGTTCAAAAATTCATATGATTAAATATTGAATTTATTGAAGTGAAACCCAGCGGGAAGTCTAACAGTTCAGTAAACCATACTTTGAAAGTAACAAAAGAAATAATTTTTTGACATAAATCATGCGGAACATTGTGCAGTATTTACAGTAACTTTTCCAAACATCTCCATACAGTGTGTAAAAGCCAAATGGAATGGTTTTATTATTTCGGCTACTTTACATATTTTAACAAAATCCCGAAACACGTCAAATTTGAATTATAATTCGACATACTTTAACAGAAAAAGGCTACTACCTTCAATCTCCGTCGAATGACAATTTTTTAAATAGGAAGTATAGGCTTGTGAAATGTCTTCTGAAACGTCTCTTCATTCTCTATTCAAAAATGTTATCTTTTTCAACTTTATTGCAACAATTTTGAAATAAAACTAATTAAAATCATGTGGTTATCGAAATTCGATGAAATACACTCAAAACTTATTGCAGTATACACAAAACTTATTTCATGTTGAAGTAAAGTTTCTTAACTTCCAGTCTGACAAATGGCTGGATTAACGGAAATGCAAAAAATAACAGTTTTACAGATGTTGGGTTACGGAGATAAAGCCCGAACACAACAGGAAGTAGCTTGCCTATTTCATGAGAAGTTTTCTAATTTACAACCCATATCTCCAAGAACAGCACTTTCGCGAGCTTGGTCTATGGGCCAGATAAAAAAGCAGCTGCTACTGCGATCGAATGATGAACTCAAATCAGATGTGATGCTTGAGTTTAAGGAAAACCCACATACATCGAGTGAACAGGCATCCCCTACATTCAATATCAGCCATATATCGATAGTAAACATATTGAAATAATATCCCTATAAAATAATACCTACTTAGGAGCTCAAGGAAGACGATTTTGATAGAACTTAATTTTTTGAGCAAATGATTGACAAATTGACGTTATGCTTTCTGATGAGTGAACTTTGTCTCTTAACGGTCATGCAAGACGGCAAAATTGCCGCTACTGGTTTACGAAAAAACCTCAACGGATAAGAGAAAAACACACGCAATACCTTTAAAACTGAACCTTGCGATTAGGTCGGTCACGCCTGATATGTTGAATAATATTAGAAGACAGTTTGATTTGAGATAAGGATGAACATTTTGAACATCCATAGTTCTTTTTCGTATTCTACATTTCATTACCTTTTGCATTACATTTTAGTTTTTGAGGGTAGGTTACCGAATTTTGGTAACCACATTATTTTAATTCATTTTATCTTAATGGTTGCAATAAATTTGAAAGCGATAATATTTCTGAATAGAAAATAAAAAGATCTTTCAAACGATGTAGCACAAACCTATACTTCCCATTTAAAAAATGGGGATTGCACCTGTCATTCGAAGGGAGATGACGGTAGGGGTGGGTTTTTTACGTTGAAGAATGTCAAATTATAATTTACATTTGACGTTTTTCGTGTATTTTTTTAAACATATACAGTAACCGAAATAATGAATTTACTCAATTTGTCTTTTAGACACTGTATATCTCAACTCTCTTGAAGTGTTTACGACAAACGCAAACATTTCCTGATAACTATCAATACAAGAGTTCTATTTGTTGGTGATAATCTGCGTCGAATTACCAATCAGTAGAATTATTATATTGTTATTGATTATTCCACTTTTTATTTACACGTATATTCTTCAGTTCTTTCACTACAAGTATCGCAGTCAACTCGACAACACCAAAGGAATTTACAATTACATTGGAATGTTCTGGTGAACTGGTGCGTGTTGTATCCCCTGCCGCAGCACATCAGGTCACAACCGTCCGTTCCTGCAACAAAAAAGGAAAAACAATTGTGGCAATTGTGGCAAATAATTTCATGGAAATCAGCGTTCAATGAGTATGTATGCATAAAAGTGTCTGTTAAAAAAATAAGATGAATTTTAATTTTTCTCAAAACAAATTAATTCATTCATCAATTTTCATTTTGCCCTCTCTAGAGTAGTCCCTCTCAGATATAAAACATATAATACACTCGTGTCAGCGTACTTTTCAATCTTCGAAACAGTTCTGATATGTACTTGTTGATATGTCCTTGAGGTATCTGAGCGATTCGCTTTTTATCTCCTCAACCGTTGCAGAACGTCATCCTTTCATGGGTTTCTTCAATCTTGGGAACAGGTAAAAATTCGCAGAGAGGCAAACCTGGTGAGTACGGTGGCTGAATGCATGATTACGGTGTTGTTTTTGGCCAAAAATTACGAAAAAGCAATGACGAGCAAGCAGATGCATTATCGTGATGGTCTTGTTTGTCACACGTTTCATGGTTCGCTGCCACACGTTTTATGGCCAAAATTTACGAAAAATAGAATGGAATAAGCCAACTAATATGCCAACATTCTCAGCAACTTATCTAATAGAGATTTGGCAATTCTTAATGACGATTTTATTTACTTTCTCAACATTTTCATTGATGTGCTAGGGTGTTCAGGACTAGCGTCATTCACATTTTCTGGGCCTTCTGTGAAAGTACCACTTGTAAAAATTTTTCTGGCTCAGAGTACAATCAACGTATGTCACTGTCAACATTTCGAGTGTTTATGAGCATCCAATTCCATTTTTTTACATAATATTAGAGGCTAACTCTTTGATTCATTTTTTTCGATAGCGGAAAATCGCCAAACACTCGAAAAAATTCTAACTTTTATGCCTCTCACCAACGAACTGAATATACTGAACAGCTGCTGAAACTGTGGACATATATTCGAGACGAGTGAACCAACATGAACCTTGTATATTCTATTGCACTATTTTGTTAATGATACTGGCAGATATTATGAAAAATGTATGAAAATTAACTTCTTGAACAATCAAATTCCATATAATTTTCCGCAAGTTTTTTCGCATGGATTTCCGTTTACGGATTTTCTGATAGCAAAAATTTCTCACGTATTTCCCCATCTTCGAATTACAAAAAAATCAAAAACTAAAAATATCGTTAACCAAAGGTACAGCCGATTGAACTGAACAGAATTTTATAGTATTTTTATCAACAAAAACTTAACGTGATTCATTACATTGGCATAACTTATTTTATTCAGATATCACACGTTAAAAGGTAAGAACTCATTAGTCCTTAGCTCGCACAAATTTCTCAACTTCTGAGAGTTGTCGTTCATATGGGGGCGACAGCTAATTACCGGAAAAACATATTTTAAACAGATCAATGAACCTATTGTATTAAGTCAACCCCTGAATGTTAAGTGAAGCTTACCACAATACTTTGATGCAAACTGCAGCTAACTTGGTGGAGCCATTTCTGAAATTATCTTTTAGAAAAAGTGATAAATGGACAGCAATTTCAATAACCATTGTTTCGATATCTGTTGCGTTAAGAAATAACCTCAATGATATAACAGAATAACATTTTTCCACTAAACGGTTTATATAACCGCTACACGTTTTTCACATTACGAGAGATTCCTCAGAATTGCTCATATGCAAGTGAGCACGCCTATTGTGAAGTCAAACACGTATCGTTTTATGAACTGTTCAGTGGAAATCTCACAAATTTCTTCCTAGATTCGACAAGATGAAAGTGTCGTAGGGCGTCCCACTTCACAGTCGATTTTTTGGGGAAGGGACTATCCACTATTCCCACATTAGAATCCACAATGTCGAAAATCTTGCACGTTTTTTATAGAACAGGCGCTTTGCTATCAGTGATAAAGAAAGTCGTAGACCATCATAAGGCTTCAACATCTTGAGCGATCATCAATATTGCTTTCGAAAACAAAGATCAACAGCCCACCTTCTATCGCATGTCACCCATAAGAACGTTCCCTGCAAGTGGCCGTCGATGGATATCTCTCGAATACATTCAGCTTCAACGTTGATATTCTCCAGGAATCCATATTGTCTCCAACCCACTTTTCATTATATATCAACGACTTAAAAAACCAAGAATACAATATATTGCTTTGCTGATGACAGCACTCTTGTCGCGTCATTCCATTTGGATTCCAGGACATCGGCTACGGAGGCACATCTTCACCAACAGCAGGAGGTTGCATATCTCAATGAGGATCTACAAGTGACTTAGAATTGGCGTGAAAGTACCCCAGGCATCGGTTTTCTCCAAGAAGATAAATGTCTCCGAACTGGATATAATAATGTCAGGTCAGACAATTCCGCTTTCTGCTTCGATAAGTTTGATGGGGGTTAAAATGGACACTGATAAGACTCTGGCTATTTTTCCTTTCAGGAATCGCCAATAAAACTTTTTTCCAGTCTAACAATATTTTAATGACTTCAAAAATAACTTCTGACAGTTTCTCTTTTTTATCAACAACTATTTGGTGAGCAAATGAATATAAAAACAAGCAACAAATTGAATAATAGAAAATCTGAATAACAAGTTTCAACATCCTCCTCACTGCTAGAGGAACTATCTTTCCTCTAAATCCAATAAACCAATTTTTGTCACTGGTCGCCTGTATATTTGGCATTTGAAGTTTTCACATCTACGACACGTACTATGCTATCAGGAGCCGTGTAAGCTGCGCCCCAACTTCCATGCATACCTCGGAAAAGTGCTATCAATTAGTATAACAACATCATTAACTTGGATAGATTTTTGAGTTTTCTTCTGTTTACCCCGTTTTGATAATGTGATATCGAAATGCTGTCTAGTTCCTTCATTAGGCAGGTTCATGTCCGTAAGAACCCACCTCCAGTCTTCCACGTTAGTCCTTTCTTAAATCTCTCCTATTCTATGTGAAACGAATTTTTTTTATTTTCTGCCGTCACTTCTGATCCAAAAATTAACACATCTGGAGTCTGACCAAAAATATAATTGAGTTATATGTTATGTCCAATTCCGATACTATTGAATGTGCTTGCCATAACAGCCGATTGCAGCTCTGGAACTGACAAGGAACTTACAAGGGCTTAAGAGGTGCCACACGTGCCACACACAGTAACACATCTACCTCTCCACATCCTCCAATCACCCTAAAAAAAGAAACTGCTGTAAACGCTCTCTCACTGCTGTCGCAGAAAGTGTGAAATTCTATTTTTGAGACATTTGGAATGAGTAAACTATTACATGGTGAGATTGTGACACATTTAGGTTTGGGCAGTTCATTCAACCACTTTTTCCATATTGTTGAATGGTTCTCATGCAATTTCTCATCCCAATCAATTCCAGAACGTCACACCTCTTGCATTGAAATTTTTTACTCAATCGTGAAACTTGAAATCAGGCCGTGGATCATATATACTCATTATTGTGTGGAGAACAATTCTTTTTGTCGGGTTTCTTTCACAATTTTTGTCTATCAAATTCACCTTGAAGCACAATTGGTCTTTATTTGTGCCCCACCATAAACCAAGATTTGTGTGGAGCGAGGAATGATAATCCACGTATACAAGAAACTATAATGAAGAAGTTTTATGTGGGGGATTACTTGCATTCTACGAATTCTGAACAAGAAGCTGTCCACACTGTCCAAGACACTTGTAAGGTAATGAAAACTGAAATATTCGATGTGGCAAATTGGATAACTAACTCGAGAGCCCTGAAAGAATTTACATCAGAGTCTTCATCTGAAATTAAGCAGATAGATGATCATTCCTCGCTCCACACAGTTCTTGGTTCATGCTGGGGCACAAATAAAGAACAATTGTGCTTCAATATGAATTTGAAAGACAAACATTTTGAAGAAACACGACAAAAAAAATTGTTCCCAACACAAAAATGAGTATATGTGATCCACTTGGCCTGATTTCAAGTTTCACGATTAAGTCAAAAATTTTAATGCAAGAGGTCTGGCGTTCTGGAATCCGTTGGGATGAGAGATTGCATGAGAACCATTTAACAATCTGAAAAAAGTGGTTGAATGAACTGCCCAAACTTAAAGGTATCACAATCCCACGATGTTATAGTTTACTCACTCCAAATGCCTCAAAACTAGAATTCCACACTTTCTGCGACAGCAGTGGGAAAGCGTTTGCAGCAGTTTCTTTTCTTCGGGTGATTGGAGGATCTGGAGAGATAGATGTGTCACTGGTATCTTCAAAAACATGTGTGGCATCTCTAAAGCCCTTGTCAGTTCCAAGATTAGAGCTGCAATCGGAATCCCGAAAAATCTACTAGTTCAAAAGAAGAAGTAGAAACATTACTGAGAGCTCAAAATTTTCTGGCTACTCACCCCTGGAGGTTCTATTACACTGCCTGCCAACAGTGCCCAACGACCCCGCAGAGAGGTCTTTTTCACAGTAGTTCGGCGACATCTGCAAATACACCAACTCTGACTTCTTTGGTAGCTTCTTCAAGGGAACCTTTCCCTTGGTGAGTACCAGATGTTGCTTCTTCGCTCTCCGGTGGTTCTCCAGAGCTCTGGGGATCTGAGAGGTACTCGCCGCCACTGGCCTAGCTCTGTAGTACTTTTTCATCAAGCTGTCGCCTACTTGCCGAAATGTTGGGAGGGTTTTCCAGCAGGTTTTCATGGTGCAGCTCCCTGAGACGCCATGGCATTTACACTCGACTATGAGATTTGATTTGATAGCCTGGAAGAGGAGAAATTATTAATTTTCTGAAAACACTATCAGGATTAAAATATGTAATAAATGAAAGTATCGTTTTGAATTCTGAAGATTTTTGAGTGCTGGATATTCCTGACTATGAAAAGTCAAATAATCGATGAAAGAAGGAAGCAGAAAAATGTGAAGTAAAATGGGGATATTTTTCAGAAGGGATCAGTTTTTGGAAAAAATTGCAAACTGAAAGAAAAATCCAAATGAAAGCCATTGAATTACACAATTTGTACGTCTAATATTCGTTATTATAATTGATACTCATAATTGTAATGAAATTCTGAAGAGATGAAACTGTAAAGCTGTCAATAATAAAATGAGTGGTTAAACTGAGAAAGTGATTTTTTTATATAGAAAATGATGATGGAAATGAAGAAAGGTATAGGAACATGAATTGAATTTGTTTCAATAGATTCAATAGTAAACAAGATGTTCATTCAATTTAATTTTTCTTCCACGTAGAGGAATTTTACTGCTCAAAATTATTCAACTTTCAACTATACGAGGATAATACAGATCATGAGATTTGTTTTGCATGTGCATATTTGTGTTTTCTCAAATCTTCATTAGAATTTCTTATAATTTCAATGTAACCACCTGAATATTTTTATCTTTCATCTATATCCATTACTATTCAGTCGATTTCTTGCGAATTATTTATTGTTATTTTTATTTTGGGTTGGTTGGTCTGTCAGTATCAAAAATGATTTATTTGAGTAGCTTCATTAGTTATTACTCATCAGTCAACATGTCTGACAAAAACCCATCAATTGATACTTATATTACTTTTCAATTGTTCTTTCGATACAAAAAAGTAGTATGACCCAATCATAATTAAAATTAAGTTGTTTGTAACGTGATCGTGAACTTCACATATTGTTTGCATCACATATTGTTTCTGTAGTAAAAACCAAATGGATATTTTTTACTGAAATATAATGAACATCAGTTACTATTTGCAGTATCAATAGATATGTCAGAAATCTCAGTTCATTCACTATAGGTGAAAATAAATATTTAGAGAAATATTCATTTTACTATCTGTCTAAGATAAGTGTTTTTTCCACCAACGATGCAAAGTTGATTGAATTAGAGCTTTTTCAAATGAGGTTTTGCTTCTACTTCTCTATCTTTAGACAACATTTGTCTGGAACTTTCTACAAAAAAACAAAAAAAACTCTTCGCGAAGGTATATAAACAATGCATAAAAGTTACATTTTCGTATAAAGATGAAGAAGTGAAAGCCAGAAACATTTTTTTCACTAAAACTAATCTCTCTCAAAAAATCACCACTTTCAAATCAGACATTTTAAAAAACTTAAAAGTCCGATTGGTTGTAGAGATATTCGAAATGAACCAAAATTCGTCTATTAATAGAAGATACAGCGTTTCGTTTACCAAGTCAGCATTATCAGAATGCATCATATAGTGTTAACTTGCTTAGCGCGAGACAGTTCTGTTCGATGGGTCAGCATATTTAATTTTTTCCGCAAACAGTCCATTTTTGCAGTTTTTATTGATAATAATTGAACAAACAAACTAATATTTTTCTTTATATTCTTTGTTGAATGATTCCATTTTTTGAGTTGAAAAAAAATATTTCTCTCATTCGGCAGGTAATTAGGGCCATCTTGTCCTTCGGTACGCCAGGGCCCCCAGACCACCTAATCCGGCCCTGGTAATGTTATAAGGATGCCTCTTGAAAATTAATGAAGAAGACTTTATTTTCTCTGGCTGATTTGTGAGATTTTCAACTCTGATCAAGTTATTTACCGGTCTTTCTGTTCGGTTTATTATTACTGTATTTTCATAAATGAATGCTCATATTCTAAGGTGTCCCTTTGGTCGATATTCTTCTAGATATAGTACCAATTTCAAAAGTGTTCCAATTGTAAAATTCAACTAAGAACTGAAAATTATTATTGTAAGCTTTGAAGTAATCCTATATTATTCAAGTTCTTCTTTCAAGCTTCCTGAATGACTTGTTTTGTAATCATCAAACTTTCCATTTTGATTTCAATGTGATATACAGGGTGGTTCATCACGAAAAGTCTAGCAAGGTTTTCGGTTTTGCATGTGAAAATGAGAAAATTCACAAATATGTATACTTTTAGTTTCCAATGGTCATATTCACAAATTGTTCGTTTTTTGAATAGCGGGTTCCCAAGAAAATTGAGTTTCATTTCTTTGATTAGTACTCACGTATTATCTTATTGAATATTGGAATGTCCGTCATTTATCTTCATATACTAGTAAAGCAATTGTTTAAAGATTTCCAAGACTCTTCGAAAAATATCAGGAAAAAAAGTAAAAATACCAGAATTAACGTACTATCCTCATCTACTATTTTACTGAAAATGAAATCTAATTTAAAAATTTTATTTAAACAACGATAAAAATAAAATAAAAACAACAATAAAAATTAATTGGTGCTCCGGGGCGACTTCGTTGATTCCAATAAATTGAATGATGATAAATTGATGACTGATATTTTTTAGTTTGAAAACTGTTTTCTAATGTCAAACTTATATGTGAGTGTGTAACAAATTTAAAAAACGAGCGCAATTTTGGTGTCAACCCCCATCATGATATTCACAACCACTAACA
>WOGN01005469.1:0-13184 GCA_015342105.1 Leptinotarsa texana
TTTCAATTTTATTTGTTTGGTTCTAGCTCGTATGTTAATTTTTTTATTCAGTTTTCGTTTAATAAAATTGTTATTTTTGGTTAATCTTATTAATTTTGTAATTGTTTTTTTCGGGGTTTTCAAATCAATTTATATTAGATTAGACAATGGAATTTCGAACTGATGAAATATACCACAAAACATTATCAACCACCTTCAAAGAAACTGTAATTTTATTGTAGACCTGTAATGTGATATTATAACTGATACTCATGTGAAATGTCTCATGCCTCATGTACTGAACGAATTTTGTGTCCTCTTAGATAGTGCATCAATGTAAACTTATAATATAGCCATATATATTAAACTACAAAAAAATAATAAAATAAAAAATGTTTTCTATTTCCAACCAAGAGACACGTTCCACTCATATTTAAGATCTGTGCGACCTACTGTAGTTTAACTTTTGTTAAACTTATAAAATGACCGCTCGAAATAACATCTATCCAACCATATATATATACAGCTGGATCGTCACAAAGTTGATGTCTGTTACATGTAGATGTGGCCACATTGCGGGACAAAAATATTTTAGAACGATAGATCACAACTATTTACATCGGTAATCAAAATTCAATACTCTCATCTTTTTTTTGTTCTCTACATACGTCTAATAGACCATCGAATATGGAATACCATATATATTACAGTTCAGTACGATTTCTTTCAATCATAATGATGATTAGCAATATTTTTGTAATACACGAGATATAATTTATATTCTAATCTGCTGCATAGTTCAACCTTTCAGCACTCTTCAACTACAAAAGTTGAACAACGTTTTTCAAATGCTTCCTCATTTCTACTCTAATTGAAAAATACTGAATTTTTGAATTAAGAGTCGCTGCCACATGAACCATATACCTACCCCCCATCGTAAATATTCGTGGAGTTTCCATTCTTCGTGCATTTGACGTTACGATCCGCAACTTTGGGAACTTTTCTACCAATTACAATGTTTGCTGACCACACCGGAAAATTTTTATTTTCCCAATTAACGGGCGCAAACTCGAAAAGCAAGCACCATAAATTAAATTTTGTTCTCTTTGTGTCGGTTTGTACTATTTTCCGCGCTCCCGTTCTATTATTTCCCGCTTTGTGCTTCGTCAAAGGACGGGCGCCGTAACTTAAAATGCAAATTGAGTTGTGTCAGGTACGAGTAGAGCATGATCTAACATGCATCGAATTCAGATGATTTCAATGTATCATATCAGTTTCATCTCTGAAGGGATTCTCTGGCATAACTGGGTGACGAGTAACTAACACTAATTAGTTCAGGAGGATGAACTGAACATTTGAAACTTGTTTGTCTGTTCTTATGCAAGAAAATGAAAGTTGAACAGTCGTTTCGGATTGATTGAAATGTTGAAAACATACACTGTTCCCAAACAGCAGAACAGGAATACTTTTCCCAGTCTACGTCATCTTCTTAAAACACCATATAGGTTGGTGAAACGCACGTCAAGATCGTCTGTAAAAAAAGGTTTTGGCTTTCTACTTATCAATCTTCCAAAGAATAAAAAAGGAACAATTCATTTTTGAAAAAGTAACTGTATATAACCATACATACATAAATTGTATGAAAACTAAATACATCCAGATTTCTGGCAATATCAAATTATCTCTAATTGTGAAACTGATAAATTCAAATTACTGGGCATTACATACTCAATTGGTCTGCTCACATTTTTCAACTGAAGAGAAAGTTTTCGGGTTTACTATTTGTTCTTCACCACTGGTGCAAATATATTAAAAACCTCATATTTTTCACTGTTTCACTGTCATATCTGTTATATATGTTTTTATATATGTAATTGTTGTGTAGATTTCAACTCTCAAATGTTTTGTAAATTTTAACTAGTGAATTTTAAATTTAAAGCCAAATATCAATTGCTACAAATATATTGTATTATGTAACGTAGTCAAATAAATAGTATTATTATTATTACATAGCTCATGCAATGAAGTAACATTCAGACCATACACAAAAAAAATACTCAAGAAACAAATACTGTTATACCAACACTGAAGTTTACAAAAAACACTTTCCTCTATTCAGTTTGTATTCCGAATATTCGTTATGAAATCGAATCAGACAGGATTTTGCTAAAATATAGTGAATGAAAAAAGTTAAATTTTACTTACATGAATCCCTACGTTTCGACTGGTAGACATCCGATGTTTCGCCGTAAGATACTTGCTTTATAAGCTTTTCAGTTCCAAACTTTGATGACACTATCAAAAAAACACATGATTCTTTCATAAAATTATGACTTTATGAGTTTTCCTCACTGTTTCTTCGATTACAGTAGCATACTGCAAGTTCTTGCCACAAGGTCATATGGACATTGAAGAATATTATATTGGACGTTTATTTGGAGGTAGTTGACAATGTTTCGTGATGCATTACATTAGTTCGGATTTTCATTGTCTAATATGATATAAATTGATTTAAAATCCCTGAAAGAAAAGAAATGAAAAAGATTACCTGAAAAAAATAACAATTATATTAAGCAAAAAACTAAAATTACAATGAAATCTGCTTCTGATTCTGTTTTACTAACAACACGAAATGGAAATTAAAAAATCATTAACAAGAAATGTTAATTAAAAATCAAATGATTCCAAGATAAGTTACTTTACGACATTTCAATCGTTAGTATCCACAATCGTCGGCGTGAGTTGGTCATATTCCGCTTGATTATAGGTTTTCATATGCTGCGTATTTCTATGCTAGCTCGGCTAAATGCGTTGTTTCCTTGTCGAACATTTCTTAATTTTTCATCTCGTGATGAAAGTTCAATTTTTGATTGTTGCTTGTATTCTATTCAATTGTAATTTCCCCTTTTTTTCTTAATATAGTTGTTATGTTTTCCGCCACTCTTTGTAATATTTCATAGATTCCTTCAAATTGATTTAGATCATATTGGATCATGGAGTTCGAACTGATCAAATATTATATTGAAGTTTGCGCCGCTTGCGAAAAGCGATATCTCCAGTATTGTGGAAAAACAATTCATGGCTTTTGCATTATATAATGCACCTTCTCGTTTGTCATACATTTTTTGTGATTTTTTGGCCAGAAACAATTCCGTAGTCATGCCTAAGCCACCGTATTCACTAGATTTGTCCCCCTGTGGCTTTTTCCTGTTGCCAAGATTGAAGAGACCCATGAAAAGACGGCGTTTTGGGATGATTGAGGCGGTGATAGGTCAAGGATATGCCAAAAAGTGCATATCACAACTGTTTTGAGGAGAACTACTTTGGAGGTGCTGAATAGAAATTGATGAATAAATAAATGTTTTTCCAGAAGAATCAAAATTCATAATATTTTATCAACATACATTTGTGAAGTGTATTGGTAGGGTTATCTTCCATCGTATCGAAAAAACATTTTTTTTTCTGATTGATTCGGCCGTTACTTCGTGAAGATCAACAGTAATTTTATCTGATCTCCAAAAACTTCTTTTTTTCAAATAGCATTCCTAACACAATGTGATATTTTTCAAAAATGAATTTTATGGATATCAGATCGTGAGGTGAAATTTATGAAAAATATTATATGATATTTGAATATTTTTTTTCAAAATTAATGGTGATAATATCGAAAAATTCAAACGAGCTCTATTGCTTTATCAATCTGATTATTCTTTCAATCAATTTTGTTTTGAGTTTATTTTCAAAAACAAAGCTTTAGAGGTTGAAACAGCCATGAAATGTGGCCAGTTCGGATTCAAATAACAATAGATTATTTTGCCTCGAAACACATTTAAAAATTGTACACTGATTCTCCTAAAAATATACGCTTTCAATTTGAAAAAGATTCATATCGCTAGAATTGAATGATATTACGTACTGTCATCGGTGACATGGGTAAATCTAACTCATTCACTGATATGAAGTCGTTAGTCGATGGATATTTCTCGAACACTTTTACCGTCAACGCTGTTGTTCCCAAGGAATCCATATTGTCCCAAACCATCTTTTGTTGTATATCAACGACTTATTGGATAAAACAAAAAGCCATTACATTGATTCACTGACGACAGCACACGTCATTCAATTAGGATTCATCGGCTACTGAGGAACATCTTCACCGGCAGCAGAAGGTTTTCATACCTTAATGAGGATCTAGAAGTGGTTACGAATTGGGGTGAAAGTAACGAGGTTCAAGTCTTTGCTACAACAATTCAAACATCGGTTTTATCCAAGAAGATAAAACTTTCCGAACCGGATATAATAATGTCAGGTGAGACAATTCCGCTTTCTGCTTCGATAAGTTTGTTAGAGGTTAAAATGGATTCCAATATGTCATGACACAATCATGTCACTGGAATTGCAAGGGCTGCTTCTCAGAAGGTTGGACCACTGTTCAGAATCAGAAACCTGTGCACATCCCAGCAACTTTTGATACTCCATAAAGCTCAGATCAGACACTGTATTGTACTTCTGTTTGGACATAAGGACTGTATAAGAACTCTTTCATTTGGAACTGCGTTTACGTGGAATAAACTTCCTGAGAATGTTTCTCCAATTGAAGGGCTCCATAAAAAAAGTCCCTAAGTAACAATTTTTCGAGTTAACACAAGTAGCGCAATCTAGATATGTACACTTCATATTCTCAATATTCCAGATGTAGGTAAGATATGTCACTTACATTGAAGTTCAGAAAATCCCATGGGAATATTTCCCGGACTGTTTTCCGATCACGGTTTCTTCGATCGCCTACTTACAACTTTAATACCTCCACTCGAACAAACCGTCAGATGTCAAATATAGTGAGAGCGTGTCGGTAACGTATAGCGTGAGTCCGGACTTGTATGGCTTTCACGAATTGTTACCTTCGACCCCACAGGTTTTCCGCTAATAGGCCTCTCGGCCTTTTTCCGTCAGTCGTACCCTAATAAATCCACTGGGAATAACTGACAAATTACCACTTCTTCCAACAACCCTGAATAATTCTCACTGACGAGACCATTGGAGCATTCCCAATTTTTATCGTGTTTATACCAGTGGCTGCAGATTGAAACAAATAATTTATAATTGAATAGAATTGGCTGATACTCGATAAAAATCTATATAAAAAATAATTAATACAGTTTATTGTATGATTTTCACTATAAAGGGTTTTACAAAACCTGCGACACATGTTTTGCTCAAACATAATGTTGTTGCTTGAGAAAACTATTGTATAGCGAAACACGTGTCGCGGTTTTTGTAAAACCCGTTAGTTTCAAATAGTTTATGTTGGTTGGAATACCTTTGAATGAGAAACCCTCTGATGGGTGTTGCTTGTTTGTTTATTTTCATACCCAGTAGTAAAGCTCACATCGGCTAAGTTGTCCGTTATCCAAAACCTTGTCGGTATTGCCTCAAAGGAAGAGGCCATAAAACGGTTGTAAAAAGTAAAGACGCATAAGAGAGGTTAGATTTCAAATCAGAATCCGAAGACGTATTAAGCTGTTTATAGTTATAATTTATTACTCTCTCGCACTAAACGCCCCGTTTTCATAAACACAGTTTTTTATGTCATAGTGTCGCATCAGCTCATAATTAATATATATGAGATTTGATAAAATTTACATAAACAAAAGTATGTCTATGACAATTGATATCAATTTTGAATATAATGAGTGAGTATTTATATTCACATAAGATAAACACTCAACGGAAATGCAACTTAATTTTCGAGGTGATTCACTGCGTGTTATAAAATCGACTCAAATGCAGGCTTTCTTCATTACGTGGGTTGTATCCGTATGTGAGGACGTTCGAATTTATTTTGTTGCACCTTAGATTTGGTTTGAATTGTTTGGTGGAAGGGGCAATTATAATGTGTATGAAATTTAATAGGAATACATATGATTTCCGTCTACATAGCTTACCAATTTTCACATTATATGAGGCCAATTATTATTAAGATATGAATAATACGCCATTCCTAAAAGATATATGCCATCGAGAAATTTTTGGTAAATCTATAACATAGGAACAATATGTAGAGAATCATTCTGTTAAATCTTAGAGTAATGATGCACTCTTTCCGATGAACGATCATGAATTCATAATTTTCTTTTCATAATGATTGATTGTTTTGTAAAGTTGCTGCTTGATTTGTCGAATTCTTCATCTTCTTGATGACTTGATTGAGATTTGAGAAATGAAACCGATTAATGAATTGCAGTTTTTGTTTAGTTAAAGTGCTACAGTTTCTTTAAAAAGAGCTAAAAAACGATATGCTTGGGGATATCATCAAAGAGCTTCTTTAATTCGACTCTATTTTGAATTTTGTTGTACAAGTGACATTTGGGTATAGTTTTTATGGAATTGCAGTATTGTTTTGAATTTTGAAAGAAATATCAAGGTTACCTGTTGACGATTTTTATCACAAAGTTGATGGTGTAATTTCGACATGTGATAACTAAATTAAAGGTGTGAATCTGGAGTAGGTGATATGTTTTATTATTACCATAATACATTAGTATATTATGTTTTTCATCGATCATATATAACTTTGCTTTCAATTGTCAGCAAAATGGCTTTATTCGTGATAAATCTACCATTACCAATTTATGCGCATTTAATAACTTTGTTATGGGTGGAATAAAAAATGGTTATCATATAGACGTTATACACACTGACTTGGCCAAGGCATTCGACAGAGTTAACCACGGGGTTTTGATCCTGAAATTAAAAGCATTCGGTTTCACAAACAACACACTTGATTTCTTTCACTGCTATCTAACCAACAGAATACAGTGCGTGCTCTTCAACAACGTAACTGCGTTCAAATTTACTGCTACTTCGGGAGTTCCGCAGGGCTCGATTTTGGGACTTCTCTTTTTCGTGTTATTTGTTAATGACGTTTCTCGGTATATCGGGCATTCTCAATTTCTCCTATATGCCGATAATCTCAAGCTTTTTAGATGAATCGAAAGCAAAAAAGATTATTATATGCTTCAAGATGATCTCAATAATCTCCTTACTTTTCATTATCTGACCTATCTCTCAACGAAGCTAAATGCAAAATTATGAGTTTCACATGAAAACATTCACTCACTATCAAGGACTATTTCATTAATCACACCAATTTATAGAGAATCAATGAGAGGAAAATGTTTGGGATCATTTTTACTGGTGTATTCAGTTTCTCTCGGCACATTGAATATTAGCCGTGAATTCAATCACGATACTTGATTGTTACTCTTTAACTACATTGTTAGATCTGAGCTGGAATATGATTCAAAGAACTTTTTATGTTCTGATACCAAAGAAAAAGTCCAGAAACGATTATTAAGAACACTCTTTTTCAGAAAACACAATGTTTGGCCTTTATTTATGTCGTATTCTAGCCAATTTAATATGCAACCATTGAAAGACCGCCGTGACTCCTCATGAGTGATTCTTTTTACCATTCTTAGAAAACTGAAAGTACTGAAACTATTAATTTTATTGTATCTGAGGTAAGACCGAGAAGAAGAGATAATCTATTTCGTACCTCAAACAATTCGTCTTCTCTTTAACAATGTCTCGAAAACGTTAACAAAAGGGTGAGGAACTGTGAACTTGATATATTCAGTATTACAGAGGGACAACTCCTTCGAATGCTCAAATGTGTATTTTTACTGTCATTTTATAATTTATTGTTTCATATTGTTATATTTCATATCGATTTAAACTGTATCTAGAGTTCTCAATGAATATTATATGTAAGGAACTTCAAGAAAAACTGTGCATCATGTGAGTGGAAACCATTCTGTTTGTTGTTCAGTATAGATACATTTCTGTTCTAAAATAGTATCTGAGGGATCAGTACTAAGGCTTTCATGGCTGAGATGAATATTTTCAATATTTTTGGAGAGTTCATCAGTTGTTAATCTAGATAGAAAACCAACGTTTCCTTACTATACAGGTAATGAAGAATAAATGTACAGCGTGTTCCTAATAAGAAAGACCCTAGTGGATACAAACATGCTGAATCGTTTTTTTTTCGTAATTCACGAATACTTTGTTATGTGAAGTATGGGATGGCAGTAAAGATAAATATTGCCTATATAATAGTCGGTATTTTCGCCCAGTTACAAAAAATACTCAGAATATGTGTATTGAAATCTGATATTTTCACAAGCAACATGTCTTTCTGGTCGTTTACTAGATCAATCGAGGTTTTTTTGGTTAGTTTTATCTGCACGCGCCAGCTAACACAATAATTGTTGCTACCAGAAATCAAAACAAATTGAGTTAATACTTGTATTTTCTACAAAAGTAACATTTAGTTGAAATCATCGTTAGCATTAGATATGTTCAATGATTTGCGTTCCTAATGGATTTATTGTTCTTCTCGCTGTTGAAGACTTCTGATTCCTTCACTCAAATTGGTCGTGTTTAATGTTTGTGTCAAATGAGCCCAAATCACATTCTCTGTGATGGTTTTGCATTTCTTCATATCCATCCATTTTTATAAAAATTCATAAACCTTTTTGTATCTGGACTTTAATTTTTCAGGAAATAATTGTGCTGTAACAGCTGTTGCAGGATTAGAAATTTCGTAAGGCGCTTTTGAAAATTTACTGTCGCTGTTGTTTCCATAGTTTCTTGCGATGAGCAACTGTATTCATCAAAAGTTTCCCTATGAAGATTTCCGTACTTCCGGACGGTTTTTTTCTTTAAGAAACAGCACTACAGGAAAATCTTTGAGGCGCAGTTGAATACAATAATGAATACAAATGAAGAAGCTTTGTTTTCCATATTTTTTCAAAGACAAAACACAAGCACTACAGGACAACACTTGAGGCGCTTTCAGACCGGTGCCTGTGCGAAAGTAGCGATTCAAATTGAATTTGAATCGCTGGAGATCAAATCCATTTGGAGAAAAGTTATCAGAATGTTTATTCCACATAAACGCAGTTCTCCAGATGGAAGAGTTCGTAAACAGAGAAGTTCGAAGTGTACTTAGTTGAACCTCAAAACGATAAGCAGCCACAGTCCGTGGCGTATTTCTGATATGTACCGCTTTTGGTGAAATCGAATGTGACAGGTCACTTGAACACCTCCCTTGAAAGTATCTATAGAAGAGAGACGAATATCCAACCTGTTCGCAGATGGCTCTTTTCTGGATGGAATCCAGGAACTTCAGGGTATGTTTGGGGGCATATTGGGGGCTTTAAAAAGCATCAAAAGTTGATAAGGTCAAGAAGCAGCCTTTGCAACTCCAGCGACATGATTGTGCTGGTACATATTGGTGTCCATTTTAACTACCAAGAAACTTACTGCAGCAGAAAGCGGAATCGTCTGACATGAATTAACATTTATCTTAAAGAAAACCAATGCTTGGGTTTTTAAGGCATTGAATCTAACTTGGTTTGATTTAACAATGTTCGATTGTAGATCTTCATTAAGATATGCAACCTTCAGCTGCCGGTGAAGATGTGCCGCCTTAGTCGATGTTCTGGAATCCAAATGGAATGACGAGACAAGTGTGCTGTCGTTAGCAAAGCAATATATCGGATTCTTGGCTTTTTCCAATAAGTCATTGATATATAATTGAAAGAGGGTTGGAGACAATATGGATCCCTGTGGAACACCAGCGTTGATGGTGAAAATATTTGAGGAATATTTTTCGACGTCATTCACAGGGAACGTTCTTGCAGGAAGCCTAGCATCAAAGTTTGGCCAGCAAACCCCTCATGCCACACACGGTAAAAGGCCTTAGAAATATTGAGCGCAGCAGCTCCTGATTCTCCATATTTCTCTTTTGCGTTATTCCAAATATGGGTAACATACGATAGAAGGTCGCCTGTTAATCTTTGTTTCCGAAAGCCATATTGATGATCGCTCAAGATGTTGAAGTCTTCTAAATATTTGAGGATATGATGGTTTACGACTTTCTTGATTCTTGATATCACTGATAGGAAAGCGATTTGTCTATAGTTATTTGACAAAATAGTAGTTTTTTATGTTTGTTTCCAAAAATTCTGTTCATTCATTGGTCATTTCTCTGTTTCTGCCAAAATTGTATTGAACAATATTTCTGTTACTTGTTTCGGCGTGTTTTCACTATACACGTACTGACAAACTTTCCTCAATTGATGTTTGTTGCATGAAAGATCTATAAAATGAAATGACAGCTCTATAAATGAGAATATTTTTTGAATATATTCTGTTTCTTTCCCTATTTGTATAATAAATGAATAAATAAATAATTCTTCTATAAAAACAGTGACTTGATTCCGGTTACCCAGTTCTGAAAATGAATTTGAATGTATTCGAGAAGATGGCTAGAGGACAGTGCAATACAAGTAAAACAGGCCCAATTCTTCAATATACAGTTGTTAAAGAACGTATCAATTATATCTGTGCTCTCGGAAGTCTGTTTCTATTTTTGGTCTACTGTTCCGGCTATGAGGAATCAATCCATACCCTGTGCATTCATCAAACAATTGATAGGAAATGAATGTCGGATGAGCCTGTTTAGATTTCACAAGTTTCCGGTTGCTATGTCAGGATTTTGGTCCCAAATAAAATATCTAAAAATATTATAGATTCATTCAGGGTGGTGAATGAGTTTGTTTGCTTAGTATCATTTTGCTTATACTGAGCAGATCAGCACCACTGGATTTTCATGTAATGAATACATGGAAATAGAGGGTGGTGTGTTGAAAATGAAATATTACCAATTTTTCATTTCATTTCGATTGGTTCCTCTTTTTAATACTTTCAATTTCAACTACAAATTGACTAGAATTTTGTGAAATCAACAAAAATTGTAAATCTCTAATATCAACAAATAAAGATCTTGATCGAATCAACAAAAATAAATTCTATAGCAATTAGAGAAACATATTTT
Organism: Leptinotarsa texana; assembly: GCA_015342105.1. NCBI lineage: Eukaryota > Metazoa > Arthropoda > Insecta > Coleoptera > Chrysomelidae > Leptinotarsa > Leptinotarsa texana. Next base: position 10,886 of record WOGN01005469.1, read on the forward strand.
TGTTGATTTTCTTTTAAGCATTGTCAAATCAACAAAAAGTTAAATTTTGCTTCACACTCTCCAGCAGAATTACTATTAATTATAAGTAATTTTGTATTATTCGACAATTGCAACTTCAGCAATTCTTTCTGCAAATCACTATACTTACATTAGTAATTAGTCAAACATATTTTCATATATATGTTTCAAATACATATGTATTTGTGATGCAATTTTGACAAATTATTCAATTACAAATATATTTGAAATTGATGAAAAAAGAAATGAACATTTCTATGTTTTTTACCACTTTTATTTGTAACTAACGTTACTGCAGTTTCGTCCTATTGTTTAAAGTTTGATAATGTCCATATAGGATGAAACTGTAGTAACGTTAGTTACAAATAAAAGTGGTATAAAACATAGAAATTTTCATTTCTCTTTTCATCATGATCTCCTACCACGTAGTAACGGCTGCATCCATCAATTTATATTTGTAATTTGTACCACTCGATATAGGAAAGTAGTCCAGTGAAAGAAAAGTTATTGCGATTTTCACAAATCATTGGTATTAATTTTACTTTCGTTATTTCTTGGCAGCTCACACATTTTGTTAAATGAGAAATCCTATTCTATTCTAATGACTGGAAATTCTTCTCTTTGATTATAAATAGCTTGTTGAATTAACAATAATAAGTATTTCGGAAATCAGTATCAATTAATTGGTGGAACTGCAATTGATATTGTTTGTGATACAACCCCTTCATGCCAATTCAGATAAAACATATGGTTTCAATTCAGGTGCAAAATAAATAATTGAAATAAGCATCACTCACAAGTAAATATTGTTTATTCATTGGGATAGGACACAAATAAAGCAGAGTATAGAAATGAATATGGGTAATCATATGTGTTCTAGATGAAAATGACAGTAAACAAAGCAAACATTGGAATTGAAAAGTTCTGTATAATGAGAAATAGTTCTAGATAAGGGAAAATATGAATTCATTTTGTTTCCAAACATATCTACTGCTAGAAAATAAAAACGTATATATTTCTTTTTGAACATATCCACATCCATGAAAACATATATATTCCGTCTCAAACATATCTACTGCCAGAATTTTTTTTCACAAAATCCTTTCATGCTGTAGCTCAATGCAATATAAATCAGAATCATATGTGTTTTTTATTTCAGGTAACATTATGTTCCAATGATACTCCCAATGGAGTATCATTATGAAGAATAACAATAAAAATATTAAATTTATATTTCGTTCCATTTTAGGTCATTGATTTTGTATGGGATGACTCGATCTCCAGTTTTGAAATTGAGTATTTTTTCAACCAATTCACTTCTGATTAATTCATCAACATTCCTATGTATTGATTTACCATCAACTGGAGAAGTTGTCAATTTGATATTTTTCCACTCCAACCACATACTCTGCTGGTGCCTGAGATAAATAGTTTTGCTCAAAGTTAATGAAATAATGATAAAAAACTTTTAAAACAAGCTTTCATTTAATTACCCTAAAAAGATCAAAATGAAATTTCAAATCACAGTAACCACATTCATTTATGACTGTATAGAATTGAAATTATAATAAAAGCTACATATTCAGTCAGAAGAAATTCAAATTAAGAAATATTCTGACAGATCAACAAGGTACTGCAGTAAATTTCAAACCCGATAAATCCTATATGTGCATATAGATATTCAAGGTTGAAGTTTCACATTTTAAGCATTCACGGCACTTTTATTCAATTACAAATATTATGAATTGCTTAAAAGTTTAGTAGGTGCCTACCTGATTACAAAATTTCAGTTACAAATTGAAATTATCGCGACAAGCTATTATTATAATTTCAAATCTGTAAAGTCATAAATGAATGTGGTTAATGTGATTTGAAATTTCATTTTGATCTTTTCATTTCAGGTCAATCGGTTACCAGGAAGTGGGTCAAATTAAACTTGCAAGATTTGATAATTTACGTCTCACAATTTACTGAAGTGATTTGCTTTTGAAGAATTCACAATATCGGCTAAAATGAGTAGTAAATTTTTACACGCTTTATATTAGCTTCACCTATATGTATGTATGTATGTATGATTGATTGTATGCATGTTTGTGTGTAATTCTCAAGATCGTGATCTGTATTGACAGAATTATCGGCATTATTGCCTGATCTATTCGCGGACAGATGGCGCTGTACGTAACTATCAATTATTGCAATCATCTCAAATCAAAATATACTTTATTGTTGAAGATGAAATATCATTGGCAAAGTGTAGATACACAACTCAAAAGATATTGTC
>WOGN01005470.1:0-13184 GCA_015342105.1 Leptinotarsa texana
GTTTGAGAAGTGCCAGATGATGACAGTACGACCAGCTGTCGAAAGCGCTCTCAAATAAATAATAGAAGATAAAAAGCTTCAAATCCTTTGTGAAATTCAATATTAATATATATATATTAGGAATTCAAATTTTCAAACAAATCATTGTATATATTATTGCCTGTTTGTTTTAGGATTATTTAATTGTTGTTTTATTGTAAACACAACTTTCTTTTATCAATTGTACATCTCTTTAAATTACTGTATTTTTCAATTTTTTTAGTATAGCTATGTTCCGTCACACACAAGCGATGCTTTCGTGATATATTATTACGTTTACTTCTAACTTTTTTTACCAAATTGTATATATATTTTATCTACACTTTATTGAAATAAACGTTTTTATTATTATTATATTATTATTATTTACTGTGCTTTGGTCTCCTATCAAATCTAACTTTTCGTTCCTTTTTCAATATCCGCTAGAGCCGTCCCTGTGTTCCTGTCAAGCGGTCATTTGCTTGAGGTTCATTCATATGGACCTTGTGCATATCATTTTGGTTACAAATATGTTTCAATTCGCTCTTGAAGTCTTGAGACACTCCTTTTCGAGATTTTGCGTGTGCGTATTACAGCCTACGCGCGACAACTAGTCTTTGCCCAAGATGGACAACAGTTAAAGAAGTGATCGAATGGTTTATGAGAATTTTGTGAAAATTATTGGTACCTATTTCCGAAATTTTCAAATTTGAAAGTAATGTATGGCTCGCATCGACAAATTTCATTTTCACAAGTAATGGCAACATTTCTCGCTCTTTGAATACTTTACAAATAAATGAACTTGTAATCCAACACCAGACAGCAGTGTTTCGGGCCGCATAGTGGTGTTAGGCTGAACCACTCAACTGTCCTAATGAGAACAAGCCTGGAATTAAATGTGATTGCATTTCCCCCTACGAAGACGCCATCTATAGGATAGACAAGAGACAATCCTTGAATATCAAAAATAAACGGTGTGGTCAGTTCTGAAGTCAAGTTTCCACATCGACCGCCGAGATTCGTCCTATATCTTTCACTGCAAAGCAACTATATAGATTAAAGATAATCCAACACCAGACAGCTGTTTCGACCCACTAAGGTGTCATCATCGGTCGATGGCTTTGCAATTGACCGCCTTGGGGAGCCTCGTTATACTTTGATATTCAAGTATTGAGTCTCTTCTGTCCATCCCATAGATGATGTCTTCATGCTTGACCTTTTTGGGGTAGTTGAGTGGTCAAATCAAATCAAATCAAATCAGTTTATTTCCAGAGACTCTACAGCATGGAAAAATTCGGATATTATTAATATTTCAGCCTGGAAGTATTCATTGAGGGAACAGGTTATTAACATTTTTTTTTTGAAGGAATGCAGGTTTGATAGCTATTTAAGATATATAGGTTGTTTGTTGAATAATTTTATGGGCATAATTAGAGGGCCGTTTGCTGCTTTCGTAAATTTATGGTGGGGAACAATAAAATTATAGTTGGATCTTAACGTATATCCTGGCGAAACGACGATTATCTCTTGATTCAAATTTGTCGAGATGAGTTTTGACATAAACAACACCATATTGACATTCTGGGATGATTTTATACTTCTTGCAAAAAGAGAGTAGTCTTCTTTAATAGGTTTCCTGGAATATTTGGGAAAACGCAGATAGTAACGTAATTCCTCTGTAATTGGAAACCGAGTGCTTGTCATTTTTCTTATGGAGCCATATGAGCCAATTTTATATTTTTTCCTGAAGATTCTCCTTTACTTCTGAAGAATATTGTTTTCAATTCATCTGAATATATGATTAAAAGAAAGATCGCTCTGAATGACGTGTATATTACATTCGACAATTTTACTCTCGAAATCCCATATCCATTAGCGATTGAAATAACCGTCCGCTAAAAATAATCTCGTTTCATTTTAAGTATGCGCTTTCCGCCAGTTTATTTGAGAATTCAAAAACAAGAAATAAATTTAGAAGGATACGTTTCGCATCATTGCCTATCGATAATAGTTTGGCGTAACGTTACCACATTGTGGCCATAAATATATCGAGACATTTCTTGAACTATTTTTTCCACATACATCTTTTACACCGCACAAATATGACAGGAAATGAGATATTCTGCATGACTTCCTCTATGTTTTTCATAGAAAACTTCAAGCCCCAAGCATAGAAGCTGCACAGAAACGGCACTTTCTGGGTTTCCACCTTCTTGTATTTCTATGGAAATGCACAAGCACTGCAGAAAAAAGCTCAAAACGGTTAGGAAGTGGTGTGTTTTTGCATTTCTATTATAAACGTAATCGAAGCAAAACACATCAATTTCTAAAAAAATTATAGAGGTAATACAGGGACAAAACTCCTTTCAAATGATGTATCACTCGAACCCCCCCCCAATGCCATTGGGGGTTAGTTGCTGACCGCGGGGGGTGAAGTTTAGGGTATGACTTCCATATCAGAATTAGTCACCCTAGAAATAAAAATTGATGTGTCCTTTTAAATTTTCGACTACACGTCCGTTTCTGACTTACAGGGGGGTCAAGTTTTCGTTAAAACGCCCTGTATAGAAAAATTCTAAAATATTAACGACGAATACATCCGAATAACGTTTACAAAAATGACGTAAACTGTAGAGTGAAGAGGCATGTAGGAAACAGCATTTTTAAACTTATTGTAACTTGAGGTATTTGAACGGTGACCGTTCTGAAAGAATTCATATTACACATACATTGCATAACTGACATAAAAATAGACTGATAAGTTCTACGACATTTGCCCATTTTCTTTTTCTTTTTTCATAGTTAGCCGCTGGCACTACACCAGCAGCGCGGTTGTTTTATAACGCGATTGAGAGATTCTAGTTTTATTTTTTTATTTTTGTTTCCTGCGCGATTAGAAACACATGCGAAAAGGAATGCTCAACGGGCGACCGTGCTACAAAAACCAAGGAACTAATTAACGAGTCTGGTCCGGAAATAATATTGGGTTCATTTAAGGATAGTGGTAAATCACTTCACCAAACAAAATAATAAATCCAACAGATTGACAGAAATATCAAATCGATGTGTGTGTGAACCGCTTCAAGTGTTTCTAAAGCCACATTGAAATTAGACGACTTTTACGAGAATCGATGTCCAGTTGCTGATCTTATTCACGGATTTGTAGAGTAGTTGGGGAAGTTTTTCTTATTGAGGACGCCTTTGTAGATAGATCTTTATTGCCTGAAATGTGATACAATTTGTCGACAAAGGGTGTCACGTTTATAAATACATAAAATGTTGAAAATATATAAAATGTTGATTTTTTTAAAGACTATAAATATAGTATTCACAAAAATACCGTGATGATTAAAAATAACAGACGAAAAGAAAATCAAAAAATATCAAAGATAAGAAAAAATGTATAAATATGTTAGCAATAAAACAACATAATTTTAAAATCACTTGACATAAATCGTAATATTCATCGTGGTATACCGAAAGACTAGAAGCACCAAAACAAGGTTCGTAACTGATTTTCTAATTTTTTTAAGTTCATTAATCGATGTCATATGTTTTGGTATATGATTATATATTTGTCTACTTCTATAGATTTCAGACTGCCTGATCAAAGTGGAAGGGCAAGTTTTTTATCGCTACGCGTAGACCTTTCTGTATGGCTTTCAAACTTTTCTTTATGTTTGTGAAGTAAGCAGACAGTCTCTAGAATGAATATTTCAAATATTGTTAATATTTTATTTCTGCAGAAAAGTAGCCTTCAATTTGAATATTATTCTCAAAACTCTTTTCTGGATAACGAATATACTCTGCATCAAAATCTGGCTGCCTGAATCTCAGTATTTCCAAAATATTATCTGTCACGTGAGGATAGAAAATGGTTGTGTTGTCAATACGAAGAAATATTGAGTCAAAAAATATTCTTCTATGAAGAGTCTCTGGATACATTTAATTAAATATTGTGAAAATAATTTAGATACTCATTCAGGATATATTTTCTTAGGTTTTTTCATTTCAGAAGGTAGTATTGGATATCCTGTATTTATAAGGTTATTGTATGGATTCAAATAAATCACATTCAACATGTCTTGACTCTCCAATCATAGAGACAGTAGATAATAAAAATTGTTCGACGACTTGAACAAATCAATAAAGAAGGATATGTGTAAACGCAAACGGCTAATATTTACTCTAGTTTTATTTACTCACTTATACTAATACTCAACGAAACATACTTTACGATCTCACAAAACTGGCTCTAACAACGATCTGGACTTTTTCAATAAAGCAAAGCCACTCATTCAATTGTTCTATTTCGTCACTTCACCCACTTTCGTCTGATTCATATGTTGATTTTTCACGCTAAAAACCGCGTTGATTCTTTATTAGCACGCTGATAAGATTAGATTTATCTTTCGTAATTTCGCGTCCAGGTGTCAACATCAATGACGAATGGTTTAGAATCTGTCATCTAGGAGACCGCATCGTCACTTGTTGAGCTTACCATTTGTTTTAACTAGGCGCGAACTGACGACTGAAATTGTTATTGACATTTCTCGGACTCGGAGTTCAAAAATATTCGTGAACCTTACCTTTGTTCCCAATTGTGAAAATTCGAACTCTGGACTGGATACCTGCTCGCTGTCGGTACAGAATTGTTCTTCTATTTTGAATTCGAATCTGTTTGCGCACTTGTGGGTATGACCAATCGATAGCCGCTATCAAGGCGGCGCGGTTTACGATTATATCGCGCTGACAGAACAAAAAACTATCGCGGGCGAGTGGACGGATCGTGTCGTTTGTCGAGATGGCTCACGAATGTGTCAGCAATTAACCATATCGCCCGCTTACCTCGACCAAATCGCCGCCGCATATGTGCACGTTTCTCTCTCGGCATGTTATTCGTTTGTTTAGATATGGGAAGGTGCAGCTAGACGCGCCAGATTTTCTCGGCGAAGACGTTTCCTATTTGTTTTGACTGTCGATGCGTCTGTTTTGAACGTTTTCTGGGGATTGTTTTGTATTTTGTTTTCGAAGAGCATGTGGTGTACAGGGCGCGATGATAATTTCGTGGTTATCTTTCTTGTGGTGGAAGTTTATAGAAAAGATCGCTGATTGATGTCGTTATTCTGTTGTGTCTCATTTTCAAAAGAAGAGACTGTGAGAGATCTTCTCCTGGTGAACTTCCCCTGATTAGAAACCATAAATTGAATACAGCCTTATGGACGTATTTACACTCTTTGCGTCCATCAAAAGAGCAAACAGTAGAAGTGATGACCTTAATTTTTTTTTGGCAACAATCATTGTAAAGAGGAGTCAATAAAATTAAATCATATAAAAATACATCATTTTCACAAGCACAAAGTACACTTATATATTACTAGTACTATGTTGCTGTATCGCTGGTGTTCCAATGTTTTAACAGAATCAACGAACTTAGGCGTGCACAGCGATATAAAACAGTGCTTTCGAAAAATTGTTCCACAGCGCCATCTAGTGGCGAGTTACAGAAAATTGATAGCCTAAAAATCTTCTCTATGAAAAATTACTTATTCATGTCAAGTTTCATCACGATCGGTTGAGCGATGTAGAAGTTTATCACTTACCAACAACCAACCAACCAACCAACAAACATCCATTTTTATATATTAGATTTAAACATAGACAGAATAAAAACAGTTTCGCGAGAAAAAGTTTCTATGAGTAAAATTTCATTTTGATAACTTCCAGAATTGAATTTGATGTTGAGTGTTATTTTATGCATTTCCGTTAATCTAACCATTTGTCAGACTTGAAGTTAACGAACTTTAAACTTAAATTGAAATACTGACAACTGATGTTGTAACACACAAAACAAGTTGACAATGCGTTTCAAATTAACGTTGCCATGGAAATAATTTATAGTTTTTTTGAAGGATACCATCTAAAAAGAACATTTCTATGGTTTTTACTTAGTTTCTTATTATCAATACCTCAACATGAAATAAGTTTTGAGTATATTGCAATAAGTTTTAAGTGTATTTTATCGAATTTCGGTAACCACATAATTTTAATTTATTTTATTTTAATTGTTGAAGGTAGTGATAGCATTTTTCCGTTCAAGTATGTCAAATTATAATTTAAATTTAACGTGTTTCGGTATTTTGTAAAAATATGTACCGTAACCAAAATAATGAATTTATTCTATTTAGCTTTTACACACTATAATTGAAATAACAAATGCATTGATATAAAATAGTATTATTGATTACAAATTCATAGTGCGGTTGATTTGCTTTGTGTAAAAAATAACATTTTTTTTGGGTGAATAAAAATCGGTGTTTCGTTTTTGGAAGTACCAAAATTTAGGACTTGACGAAGAAAAATCACTGATATGAAACCCTCTGTGGTGCACCAAGGGCTACACATTTTGCTCCTTGATTCGCAGCATTTCGCGTCTCTCGCCGAGACGAATATCGCCCGCAAAAGAAAAACAAAAATGGATTCAATATCGTGATTTTTGAACTCCACAGACTCTCTCCACACCACTCTGTCGAGGAGGTTGTTTAGATCATTGGAGTCCTTGGTGGAATGATGCCAGATCGATGAGGTCGACATCACAAGCAATGACGGAAATCGGTCACACCGTTGCCCATAACGATTTGGGTATCAGCACTCGCTTACTTTTTTGCGATCTATCTAAAGCATTTGACAGTGTTTCACATGACATATTATTGAGAAAACTTGAAAAATATGGTATTAGAGGCATAGCTTGTGACCGGATACATTCTTTTTTGTCAGACAGGCTGCAATAAATATTATATAACAATGTAAAATCTGATACCTCAGGGATTCGTACTTGGCCCTCTTTTATTTATTATATACGTAAATGATCTTCCTACATATATTGATACAGCAGATGTTTGTTTATATGCCGATGATGCAACTTTTGTCATAAGTAACCAACAAGTGGGGAAACTAGATCAGTTGTCATGTGAAACACTGACAAATGCGAAACATACTTTGGCGCTAATGTTCTATGCTTGAACGCAAATAAAACTTAGGAAATCACTATTGCAAATAGATCCCAAATTTCTGACGGTGACAAAGAGGTGTGTCTCGACAACAAATTAAATTGGAATGGACATACGACATCATTATGTAAAACGCTCTCAAGTTGTCGCTATGCATTGAGAGGACTAAGGAGTTTAGTTACGAACGATGTGCTGAGAACTGCATATTTTGGTACGGCTCATTGCCACATAAACTATGGAGTACTGATATGGGGTGCTCCATCACATGCAAGTGAAGTATTCATTATCCAAAAAAGATAATGAGAGATATAGAAAAAGTTGATTCCAGAACCCATGCTAAACCAATCTTTATACAATGGGTCATACTTACATTACCTTCCATGTATATTCTAGAAGCAGTATTGTTTGTACATGAAAATAAGAATAAATATAATAGTGGCTCCAGGATTCACAATTATGATACAAAACACAAAGATATCACCAGACTACCGAAGATGCATTACCAAAACACAGCCAAACAAACGGAGTTTCTTCCCATGAAAATATATAACACTTTGCCTACTGAGTGAAAAGACCATAATATCAAAGAATTGAAGTTTTAACTAAAAAATTCACTTGTCATCCAAGCTTTCTATAATATTGATGAGGTAATCAATTGTCAGTGTACCTAATATATGTATCTATATGTGTGTGTATATGTGGGTGTGTGTGTATATATGTGTATTTATATTGTGAGTCAACTATTATATTGTGAGATTTTTTTATGTACTCTATGTATATTTTTATATTTTCAATATGAAAATTTCGTTATCTCAGATATTTTTGAATGTAACAGAAATTGTAATTTGAGGTCAATAAAATTTCTTTCCTTCTTTCTTTCTTACTGTCGAATCTCAAGATGAAGTCGGCTGATGCAGAAATTATGACCGGACAAATGCAGAAGGTTGCCATTGCGTCTGCCTGGGGCACATATTTCTCGGACCCAATGATGACACACCCCACGGTGTGGAGAGTTGTCATTGGTTGATGATTCTGGCGCACCATATCGAATGTGTTGGTTGGGGCTTCGAGGACAGGTCTTGACCAGCTTAACTATCGGGAAAAATATAATAGATTTCTATCGACAGGAGAAATTATAAACGAAGGAAATACAATGAAAGAGTGACCCTATCAAATGTTATTACGAACCTATAGTGTTCTACACTGCAGTTTTGAACTTCGCCTTTTAGTCGTTATATTTCAACCAATGAAGACCATTATTACTGTTATTATCTTTATTATTATTTCCTGACCTTGATCAAATCAAATTTGAGAATGTTTTTCACATACGTTTTCATTTCACTGGATATTTCCTTCTCAGCCGATATCTTTGTCACAAGAGACCTTCATCGGAGATGACTGATTTTGGACTGCAAGTTGAAAATATGACCATTTTGGTGCGATTCAATTATGTACGAGTGAGAATCTGAAAGCACTCTCATTTGAACTATATTTTTCTTCGAATACAGAACAAGCATTGATGAGCTTAGTCCGTCTCTGCCGGATCTCACTTTTTACCGAAAAAAATTGGCCTTTAGAGTGATTACAACGCGATATCTGCCACTAACAGTGGGTAGAATGTTCGCGATAAAATTCATAAACGGTTTGCACAATTCATCATCTGTTTTGTTGTGGACATCCATGATCTATTTCTGTTGAAAGCATTACATCACGGATAACTCTATTCGTGTTTATCACCAACACATACCTTGAAATACGCCAACGAATGTTCTGTGCCAAATAATTATTTTCGTGTTTTTATATTTTTATTGTTCACGTCACATTAGCTATATGTTTTGTTCATATGGGAGTTCAGTCACTAACTGAGTTTCAACAATGTCATTTTAGGAATTTATCTTTCTGAAATATAATTTTTTTACCTTTTCTGGAAATAAATAACATATATTCCTCGTACAACAAAGTCAACTGATATTTTCAAAATTTAGCTTTTAACAAATCGCTTTTTTATGGGGTGTAATAACTCGAATACATTTTTGAATATTATTCTGAAAAATGAGAAATGGTACAAACATATAAATTTAATTTCTAATTTTTTATGATCTCCCTACCAAGTAGTAACGGCTACATCCATCAGTTTATAATCCAACTAAAAACACAATATCTGAAGAACAACATGGTTTTTTAAATAGAAAATCTTGTATAACAAACCTTTCTTGTCTGTTCCCGTATGTTTGCTAAGTATTCCAAGAACGGGGTCAAGTGGATGTAGTATACATACTTGAATATTCAAAAAACGTATGATAAAATTAACATATTCAATCTTTTGAAGAAGTTGAATGCTATTGGTTTCTTTGAAAAATTAGTGAAGATGTTCAGGTCGTATTTATTTGATCGCAAGCATGTTGAACACTTTTCATGAAGTTCAAAAGCTTAATGACTGCCAAAAAATCCCAAAAAATCTCAAAATGAAAGTTGAATGGTGCCGCAGCAATAATTTAAAGGTCAATATCAAAAATTATGTGTATTAACTTTCACATGAAAACGTAATTCGTTGATATTTGACTATAAAATACTATCAAACTCACTAAGCAGATGCCAAAACATAAAATAACTCGGGGTTACATTTGATCAGGAACTTATATTTGTATCATTATTAACCAGTGATAACTCCCCACACCGTGGGTTAAGTGATCATTGGGTCCGATAATCATGTGCTCTAAGTAAGCGGGGTGAGCCAAGAATGACAATCTTTTACATTTTTCTGGTTGAGATTTCTGCCCTGATTTGTACATATTTCAACCTAGCAAACTTGATGCATTTCTGATTTATTATAAGTATATACTGATGGGAACGCACAGAAAAATATCCGAAAGAACTGATATTTTTTCTATACACAGCAAATTCGAAATAGGTGGACACTTGGCAATCATTGAGTGGTGTAAGTAGTTTACAGCAACTCTTAGGTAAAATTAAAGACCTAAGGAGATCCTGTTTTAAATCTGAAGATTTTATAAATGTGCGTACTGTTTTCTGCAATTGCCAGTGAAAATATGCATCTTCAGCCTATGTACTGGAATCCAAAAGGAATGCCGAGGCAAGTATGCTGTCGTCAGCAAAGCAATATATTGAATTATTTTCTTATTTTTTTTACAATAAGTCGTTGAAATACAACGACTTATCATGAAATACATTCACCATCATCGTTGATGGTGAATGTATTCCACTACGTCACCACCATGCAAACCACCATGCCACACACGGTCCATGTTTCCCAATGGCGGAAGATTAAAACAGTTTTGATCTTCCTCTTTGAAGATGATCACTTGGTGATCGAAACACGTGTCGAGGTGTTAAAAATAACGATTTGGTGTTGAGAAAAAACTCCAGTAATATTCATTACTACACCAAAGATTCCAAACAGTGCATCATAAGTATTGATCTTTGTTTTCGAAAACCATATTGATGATCGCTCAAGATGTTAAAGCTTTCCATATATTTAAGGACATAGGACATTACAGATTCTACTAAGGATTTATAGGCTACTTTCAATTTTTTTTCTGGAAGAATATCCCTGAGTTTATAAAATACCACTTTCTTTAAGTTTGCTATTCAAATATACTACATGATTAACCCATCTGAGCGTTTCATTGACAATAACTCCTAGATACTTGATTTCTGAAGTGTTCTTACAAATGCAGTTGATCAGATCACATCTCTCATGAAGGTTAATTGATTTCAGGTTGGGTTGTACTTTTGGGTTGTTTATGAAAGTTTTTAATTTAGTCTTGCTCATATTTGAGCTCAGGAGATTACAGTCCATCCAAAATTTGACTTCATATAAACATTATTCCGCATTTTTCGCAACTTCATGCCAATTTGTTCCATGGAACAGGAGAACCGTATCGTCCGCATATGCGATATCTCCAACTAACTCCATATTCAACATTTCATTGATATAGAGGGGGAATAATTTAGGGCTGAGGACTGTTCCCTGAGGAACACCATATTCGGTGTATTTCATCAGTTCGGACTTCCATTGTCTTATCTAATATAAATTGATTTGAAAACCCTGAAAAAAACAATTACAAAATCAATAAGATTGACAAAAATAACAAAAACTGAATTTACAAAGAATTAAGATACAAGCTACAACCAAACAAATAAAATTAAAATATTAATAAGAGCTGAAAACATAAAGATTAAAAATTATTATAACAAAAATGAAAACCAAATTGAAAAAATTAAAAGATTTTAAACCAAGTTATGTCACGACGTTTCGATTGTTAGTATCCACAACTGTTATCACCCGATCTTTTGTTTTTTCAGGGTTTTCAAATCAATTTATATTAGATAAGACAATGGAAGTCCGAACTGATGAAATACACCACAAAACATTGTAAACCACCTTCAAACAAACATTGTTAACCACATTCAAACAAATCATATTCGGTTTTCGAAGATTCATTTTTTTCATTTTAAAGACAGATTTTCTATTTGATAAATAACTTTTAAATAATGGTAGCGGTAAGCCTCTAATCTCGTATTTTTCAAAAGTTTATCGTGTGAAATGCTGTCGAAAGTTTTAGCTAAATCCAAATCTGGTAAATTTCATTTGTGAAATGATGCAGTGCATCTCCAGTGGAACATCCTACCTTGAGCCCAAATTGTTTGGGAGAGATTAGTTTAGTTGGTGGTGATCGACATAGTTTTGTAACCCGCCGGCAATACTTTTTTATACAATTTTTCAGTATTACTAATGACAGATATTGGTCGATAGTTATTAACAAAATGTGGGTCTCCAACTTTGAATATAGGAGTAATGACCGCGTCACTCAAACTATTTGGAAAAACACCACTTTGGAACATCAATGTCAAAAATATTTTTGTATATCATTTCGATGGTTTTTGCTGATATTTTGTCTAAGATTGAAGCGGTATTAGTTCCTGGAATCGCGACAGTTGTCAAAAATACTGAGTTTTTTATCGGCTGATCTTATCTTATATAGATCTTTCCTTACCGTTTTCGTTGATTATTGACATTCGTTCGTAACGATACACTTTGCACTATTCATTAGCACTCACATTCAAAACTACAGTGACATTTCCTATCTTGTAGGTATTTTCATCACATCTAGTTACTGCCGAACAGCAGTGATAATTACAGCAATCACAAACGATCATTAGAATGGCTGTGTAAAACAATGAATTATTATAGAAAATGCGCAACTTAACTTGAGCCGACTGACATGTAACGTTCGACGTAATGTAAATGTATTCGCGGCTAGTATTTCATAGTAATTCAGTTCGGGTACAGGTTCGCACCAAAACGTTTTGTGCGATGACGAAATGTATCACTTCTGTGTGTCTGAAAGTGATTGACAATGTTTGTTGATGAAGTTACAAGTTCAACATTCTATTGTCTTGAAAGGTGTCAGCAGATTCGAAATCTATGAAAGAACAAATGTTGATAAAAATAATCGGACTGTAATATTCGGCCTGTATAATCTGAAATAAATGTCATAATGCACATTTTTTTTTTCGACAGGAGTGACTTTTCTTAATATATTTTTATTATCTACGTCGAGCATATACAACATATAAAATTATCCTCTTCTTCATAAAAGATTGGAGTACAATATTGTGTAAAACAAGACTCTTACACTTCGATTATTTTAACTTTACACCGATACGTCATCGTTGATATGCATATGAATTAAATCGCGAAATTGTGGTCAAATGTAAAACGAAGTGGCTAATATCCCGATAAAAATTATAACGTGTAGGTAATGACAATAAATTAACATTTACAAATTTATGGAAATGTCGGATCCTAACAATCTCAAAAGTTACTTTTTATGTAGATATGACAGTTAACGAAAAAGGTGGCATTGCAATGTTTCCAAAACATTTGAAGAAATTAATATTAACAAACGATTTTCCTTTAAAATAATCCGTGCATGGATGCAGAGACACTATAAAACTGACGAAAACAATACCCAATAACATAAAACAATGAAACTGTCAACTGTCAATATCATGTCTGGCAAATGTAGGTAAATTGTAAAACACTGTCGGCTGTCTGGTTATCTCTTTCCAATGTTATGAGTATTAATTGATCATCACTATAACATAAGTCTTTGATTAGAAGACAAATGT
>WOGN01005471.1:0-13182 GCA_015342105.1 Leptinotarsa texana
TCGGCGGAGATCAGCAGCAAGTTGACTGCAGATGTCCGTTTTGACTTTTGTGAAGTGCGTGTAGTACAGTATTTCTTATGGGCGGCTTGAGTTCGCTGGAACGCGACTGCAATTGTGTGGTCGATCCGACCGCTCGTGTACGTGCGCTCTTATCCTTATTTGATTCATATAATTTTGGCGTTTTTTCAAATTGACCACCATCAATTAGGTTGTGTTGCAATCTTGCAAAACTGTCTCTAAAAGGTGGTCTTCTCTCTGAATACCTCTCGTAATACAAATTGCTTGCTGTTTTTGCATTATCCCCGGTTTGTATAAAACAGAAAATCATATCCCATTTTTCATAATCCTCATACTGCATTGCGAATATATTTGAAAATTGAACAAAAACCACTAACTGAAGAGCGTCTTTACTGTTTCAATCAAAATTTGACAGCTACCAATAAAGATTTGCATTCTGTTTTATAGCCGTGTCGTTCAAAGCCTACGTGGTCAAAATGTGCGTTTCAAGGTCTACATGAAAAAATATAAAAGCTCTGCATTTCCAAGATAACTCTAGCGCAATATCAAGTGTGTAACATTTTTGGAAAGGTAATTTTAAGTTCTATTGAAATTTGTAGGAATGTACAGAATTTATCATTAAAAAAAATAGTTTTCCATCAATAACTATTGAAAAAATAAGTTTTTTATAGCATTTAATTCTACGTAAAAATGTGCTTTGGAAATGTTTTCATAGAAACAAGAAATTTTTGACAGGAAAAAAGTTACAACAAGCTTTTTCTAAAAACTTAATGCAATTCAGAAACGATGTTAGATATTAATATACTGTCTTCACCATTAAGTTTGTCATAAAATTTGACCCTCAGACACAGTCATCAGTTTTCATCTATCTAGTTTTAAAAGAGGAGTTTCTCTTTAAAAGTATCCAATTTGGCCCACTCCGTACTCGTGAATTTGGAACTTTTCAAAATAATCTAATGAAAGATATAGTATGTGGCCTTTTTTATGAAATTCGCGAAAAAAACTGCTACAAGAGAAAATGAAATAACATTGAAGGATGCTGTGAAAAAATAGCAATTTATTTCCAACAGAAGTACCCAGTTACAGGAAATGCCATTAGTACAGAGTTTATTATGGAATAAAATATAGAAATGTATAAAAGTAAATGCTAAAACAAAGTATATATAAAATATTCGTATAAGTAGAATTTCAAAAGAAGGAATGAAAAATTGAGTATAAGTTACAAATCATGCAATTTAACAGTGCTCACACAAAAGTTATTTATAGTATTATTAAAAGTTTGAATTGAAGGGGTATATTTTTTTTTCAGGAGTGATTAATTTTTGGGAAAGAAAGTTTTTGGCTTTCTACTACTCCATCTTGATACAAAAAAAAAGAGGATGAGGGAATCTTCCAAAGAAAGGATGGAAGTAAATCTATACATGGATGTGTAGATCAAACAAAGAAGTAACTTTCTTTGGAAGATTCCCTCATCCTCCTTTTTTTGTATCAAGATGGAGTAGTAGAAAGCCAAAAACTTTCTTTCCCAAATATTGAAAGATATTATGGATACAAGATACCAAAGCGTTCGGAGAATCGAAATGAATATCGCAATCACAGATTTTGTTGAAGCTACTGCACATAAAATTCAATGGTGATCGTAGCATAATATTTGTGTGTGATGCTTCGCAATAGAATTTCAGATTGTGTCGACCTTCACTTCTTGGTACTAAGAAATTGATCTCAGGTTAAAGAACCGTAATGTCAATAATGTTGTTTAGTAATTTATGCAAGAATTTTATTTCAAAAAGTCATATCAAATCTTTCAACAATATGTTATGATCGATGCCCCTCGTGGGGGCATTGACCATCAACTTTTAGAAATAAATAGTTTAGGAACTTCCTTTTCACACTCTCAATTGATGTTTTTTGGTAGTCGTAAACTGGATTCCATAACACAGAGCCATAGTCTAACTTAGATCTGGCATACCCAAAATATGGCAATTTTAAGGTGGCAATACTTTTGAAGTTTTTTGCCATTTCTGTAAATGAAACCAAGCATATTCCTTATATGTGTTGTAAATGTTATGTTATACCAAGATCTTTTATCTCATGTACGCGGTTGATTGTAGTTTTGTTGATGGAATAATGGTACATTAAAGGCCGCTTTTTTGTTGTAAATGATATTATTTTTCATTTTGATACGTTCAGTTATAGGCAATTATTACTACACCAAAGTTTGATAACATCTAATTCAGCTTGTACATGAAGGTGTATTTAGTAGAAAAACTTTTGAGATTCAGGCATTTGAATGTTTCGCAAATTCAAATTCGCAATGAAGAAATTTGAGAAGTGCTCCAAAGCGATTTCAGAAACGATAACAAATACAATCAAATTTGCATGTCAGGGGTGAACAATTGGTTAGTAATCAGAAATCAAATTTCAAGTTATCAACTATCTGAAAACAACCGTGTGTTTATGGAGAAAATCAATATTCAGAAAACTGCAGAAGAGGATGAAGTAAAGTCAGAAGTAGAGCAAAATAAAGATGAAGATTGTGTCACCATAAATAATGTAGTAAATAATAAAAAAAATTATGAACCATGGTACATTTATTTATCATAGTAAATAAATCATTGATCAAAATTAGCTGGGATTTGATGGTTGTCAAGGATTAAATTTGATGAAACGAGTTGATGTTCTGAAATAGAATAATGATATAAATTATATTGACAATTTAAATAGAAATAGAATTATACTTACCGTTTACCAGAAGAGTATCACATTGAATAAAAAAATGAACCAGTTGTTTACTTTTCAAGAAGAGTTTCTATTTCGTTATCGGAAAAATTTGAAAATGATTTGATATGATATGAAATCGGGTCCAAGTTTTTCAAAAATGCTCCAAATGGATTAGTGATTTCTATAACTCATATATTCTCCCTCGTGTTGTCAAAAACTTAGAAATACAGTATACCAATAAATGAAAATATGCCAATAAAAGTACTATTTTCAAAAATTCATAGGAGTATTTTAATTAATTAAATAGAACTGGCCGATCCTTAACGAATATCGATATTAAAAGACATTAATGCAGTTTATTGTATTTTTATCACTATAAAAGGTTTTACAAAAACCGCGACACGTGTTTCGCTATACAATAGCTTCCTCAAGCATTAGTGAACATCACTGATCAAGATTTCTAGTTTTGAAAGACACTCTTTGTGTTTTTGAAAAAGGGTCAGTGTTTTCCATATTTTTACCTGCCAAAATCTGGAAAATGAAAGGATCTTTACATGAAATCTGCCAAAGTATTAACATTTTCCAAAAATATTCGATGAAATTGGTTGATACTGGATAAACATTCATAATGAACGTTTTCTAAAACATTTTATTGTGAAATTTTCTCAGAACAGATTGAAATGAAACACATATTTCACTGTAATAAATTCTTTTGCAAATGTATTAACGTTTTATAAACATATTTGTCAAAATCTTATAATGAAGTCATTTGAAATACGTTTAATGGAGTTCTGAAGTTTTTTAAAGAAATTTTGTTTTTTTATATTATATAGATAATTTTGGGCAATTTTAATAGTCATTAATTCAGTTTATTTTATGATTTTCACTATAAAGGATTTTACAAAAATCACGACATGTGTTTCGTTATACAATAGCTTTCTTAAGCGTTGTTTATTGACTATTTAAATTGCCCAAAATCATCTATATAATGTGAGAAAACAAAATTGCTTTAAAAAAACTTCAGAACTCCATTAAAAAACGGATTTCAAAATACTTCTTTATGTGATTTTCACCAATATGTTTATAAAGTGTTAACACATATTTCTCTTTGCAACAAAATTTATTGTACAGTGAAATACGTGTTGCCATTTCAATTTGTTTTGGTGAATATTTCACAATAAAATATTTTTGAATAAGTTCATTATGAATTTTCATCAAGTATCAACTAATTTCATCAAATATTTTTGGGAAATGTTAATACTATGGCAGATTTCATCTTAAGATGTTTTTTTACTCTCTCCATTTTAAACTATTCATTATGTGTTTGAAACAGGTAGGTAATGGCTCATTTAGAATACACGTGTATTCTAAATTAATGGCGGCAACTTCCGTGAGAAATTTAAAAAAATGATGAGATATATTACATTTATTCTGATAAATATGATCTCATGAATACATTCAATTATCCAAAAGCCAAAATTCTCTGTAAAATCGAAATAAATATCATATTTTCAGTTAATTTATTGTTCAACAGTTTATTGGTTGGTAATGAATCTAGTTATGAGTTGAATTGAAAAGAAAAACAACTTCATTTCCCGAAAACGTTTTTCTCGTTTATTTTGAAGATTTAGCAAAAACTTCGAAACCATCGTCTTTATGGGTCCATGCTGAGAAGTATCCTGAATATCAAGAAAAATGTGGACATCGGCCAGTATTCCAAATTACGTCCCTCTCTAAAACGCAAATTTGATGGTAATAAACCGAAGAAACCGTCGACGCTTACCACTGAACAAATAAATCAATTCATTAAGGAAGCTCCAGATGGCAAATATTTGTTTTCGAAAGTAACACAATTCCATTTTTTAGAAGGAAAAAGCGAAAAATTAATAAAAATTCATTTTCATAAACTTTTTGAAATACTAAGACACAACATAAAGGTTAAATCTAAATTACTCAACCTCACCAACCAATAGTCAATCATATTTCATTTGTCAGGCGCCTCTAAAGCAAAGCCTACTTCCGTTAATTCTACGAACTGTAACAGCTAGGCAAAAGGATTTGAAAATATTTTACAAACAAAGAATACCTGTTCGCACTTGTATTTGACATTATTATATTATTTAAAACTCTTCAAATTTATTTATTCACTCACGAAGTGAATATCAATTATGTTTACTACTCATATCACAATCAAACATCATATTGGTAATCGCCGGAGTAGCTCGGCGATAATGTGTGACAGTTCTGACTGATTGACTGAATTTGTTTATTATCCAAAGCCATAATCTCAAACAAATATATTGTACCATTCCTTTCTACGGTCAGTCGCAGAAAAAGTATAGTGCGCACCTCGAGGATAAGGTCAATTACGTCCACTCGAGAATTATCGCACTCAGCTAACGCCTCGTGCTTACAATTTTTTGCTCGTGGATAATTGGCTTGTCATTCTACTTGGTACGTGATATACTATTATTTTCCAGATTGTGGGAGGTAAAAATATGAAAAACACTGACCCTTCCTCAAAAACACAAAAAGTGTCTTTCAAAACTAGAAATCTTGATCGTGTGCTCCAAAATCTATTACTTCACCTCTTCAGCAATATTAATCAAAAAAATAACAACATGAAATTTCTGTATAGATCTGGCCGATACTTGATGAAAATCCACACCTTTGCTGCACAGCAAAGGTGTAAATACTGCTTTCAAAACCAACAACAATTCAGGCATACACATTAAGAATAACAAAGATAAAGGTTCAGTTTCAGAAAAACCAGGAGTGTATAAATTATCGCGTGGATCATGTACGATGTTTTATACAGGACAAACTGGAAGAGCATTCAAAGCTCGCATAAAGGAACACAAATATAGTTTTCAGAATGGAAAAAATAAATTCCACATATGCCAGTCATTTAATCACAGTTCAACCATGAATACAAACCCCTCCATTTCCAGAAGAAAGGTTTGAAACTTAACCTGTTGGAGAGTATGGAAATAAACAAATTCAAAAACTCTCAACATCTTATGAATGATCAAACTGAATTGAATAATTCGCCATTATTGAATCTGTTCGTTTACATGTAAAAATAGTTAGGTATATATACTGGTATACTTTCGAAAAGTTTATTGATATTGTTAATGTATTCATACCTGACCATTTCAGGTAGATTCATAATTTAGGTAGACGAGACTAGGTAATAGATTAGAGTATAAAATGGTTGTAATTAAGAAGTTAATCTCAGTTTACGCTTGAGGAAGCTATTGTGTAGAGAAACACGTGTCGCGGTTTTTGTAAAACCCTTTGATAGTAAAAATCATACAGTAAACTGTATTGATAGTTTCTTAACATGAAATTTCTCATTTATTGTCCCCCAATAATTGGGGGACACGTTTGACCAACTCACACTTGATATCTCAGTTGTAATCAATAAATTCATTCTGAATAATTTTGTCCAAATTTCATTGTACTATTAGGTCACGACTTTTTCCAACCTGTTGATCGAAGAACAAATTATCTCACGCGAAAGGTAACTTCAGCGATCTCGAACTTTAATCGGTAACTTGTTGAAAATTGGATAGACGTATTTTACTGTCGGTGACCATTTCCACCTCTCGAAAGGGAATATATATTCTACTCGCACCGGCGGTGAAACTTTCATGGAATCAACCCCAACGTCAGAGGTCGGAAACGAGGTTAAAACTGAGGGTGGATCGTCCCTTAAGTAGTGATAAGACCTACATTATAACCGATCGATGGCTGATTTTCAGACACTGCTTTTCGTGGGCTTTTTGCTTTTCAATTTTTGAAAGACCGATTTCAACTCGGCTTAGGCTATCGGCGGTTTCTGAAAAGGTGCTTGGAATAGCTGATGATTGCGTAGTTAAAATTGTACGGTCGGGGATTTGATTTCGAATTCGCTGAAATATAAGACCTCCTTTTCGAGAGATGTGAATCCAAGTGCACAAGAGTATGAATCGTAATGAAGTCCCCTAAGTTGAAAGGTCTGACCCTCATTACAGACGAATGTCAACCGTTTTTGATATGCTTATGGTTAAAATGAATTTACTTATAGTTTTGAAAATTGACAAATTGAAAATTAAATTTGTTCAGTTGCTTGACTGAATGTTCAAGATAATGTCCTCACATATTTATTTAATTATTAGCAAGCCGCCCCGGCTCCGCACAGGTGCAATACTGATAATAAATATAAATTCACCCATCGGAAAGTTGAGGGCATGCAGAAACAGTGATAAAAAGGTAACTTCATTTTATGAACGCCCTTTTTCACCCGCGGCTGGCGCTCCATTTGGAATATTAAAAAATCCTTCCTTATTGCACATCTACAACATGAAACTAATCTACATCTGAAATTTCAGCCTCCGAAATTATAGCGGTACGGAGAAATAGTGATAAAAATAATTTTCATATCATCATCATCATCATCAGTGGGGGCGCCCCAGTTGAAATATCTAAAAATCCTTCCTTATTGTACATCTCCAACATAAAACGAAACTAGATAAAAAATTTCAGCCTCAAAGATATAGCAGTACGGAGAAACACTAATGAAAAGATAACTTTATTTTATGAATACCCCTATTTCTCCGCGGCTGGCACCGCTTTCTTATTGCACATCTACAACATAAAACGAACCTACATACAAAATTTCCGCCTCCGAAAATATAGTGGTACGGAGAAATAGTGAGAAAGGTGATTTTCATACTCGTCGAAAATTCTTTGAGGAAAATCTTCTGAAAACAGATAATTTATTTTATAGACAATATAATTTGTTTTAGATTACAATCGAAACAAATCAAGATGAACAAATGTAATGACCATGGAAGGCAATCAAAGATGCATCATGTTCCGATCCAAATACGTGGAAAATATTGATGTAAACTAAAATTAAAATAAAGTTCATTGGATAATTTCAACAGGACGGTACTCCTCTATATTATGCATTGATCGTGCATGAGTAATTAGATAATTTTCCACGGCACCGAGATTGGAAAAAGATGTATTGAATGACCTTCACTGTCACCAGATTTGCACCTCCTTGATTTTTCTTTTAATAAGGCATCTGAAGAATAAAATCTATAAAATGCTCATATTGTTACCAAGCTATTCGATAGTTATACCTAAAGAAATATAAAAAATCCAATATTACCAACAAAAATTCTACACCACATTATCCAAAGTAGTTCGACATATATAAGTGTAAATATTTTAATAACAGCGTTACTTCATAAACTACATGTTATAATTTCATAGTAAATACATAGTTGTTAAGTGATATTTTTATTATTATTTGGATAATAGTTGAGCTACAAAAACCATTTTCATTTCAAAATATTAGTTTTGGAAGAAATGAAATTAATTTGTATCTGGAAACAATTTAAATGAATTTAGTGAAATAATTATTGTTTCTTTAAAATGTGCAGCTGGTAACTTTGAAAACTGTCTTGCTTGTTCTTTTCGAAACCCTTTTTTTGTAGCTGTTTCAACGAAATTCGTCGTATCTCTAGAAATATTTGATCTGATATCGTTTGTCGTTATCTGTATACTTGCAAAATATGTCCTTTAAGTATTTTGAAACAAAGCAATCCAGAGAATTGAATCAGGTGTTCGAGGTGACCAAAGATGCGGAATGTTTTTTTAACGCAATATTTGAAATCTATGGTACGAGGATTCCTGAAAAGTGCTTGGAAAATCTGTAAACTTGAAATATTCGACCCCAGATTATTCTTTGGAGAGAACAAGATACGTGAGGAAAAGTAAGCTAGGGCAACTATATATAGTTACCTAGACTACTTACCATTAAAGTACTATAAATAGTAATAATATATATATACTAGTGCAATAATGTATATTATGTTACTTTTATAAATTCAATGACAGATTTCATGTCATCATAAGAAGTAAAAAATTGATTCCGTTCATATCATTCAAGAATTTGGTTACAAATTTTTACTGAAAAGTAAGTTCAAATTAGATGTTCTCTGAAAAATTGCTTACACACGAATATTTTCCGTCACAAACAACCCTAGTAGTCATCGAGGTATTAAAAAAATATTAAAATGATTGTTTATCAAAGTATTCCGTGGCCTGTCTCAGACAATTGCGAATATCTTCAATTAATTGAATGAAAGTGAAACATAATCATTAGCAATGACTCATGTCTACAAGAAAAATGTAATGAATTTATGTTCTTTGAATAGAAGCAATCCATTTATGATTCATCATACTTAAATTTATGTAAATTTTTCATAGAAATGATATTGAACAATCGCTTTAGTCAAATCCGACAATTTATCAAGTTCTCGGTTTTTTGCACTGTTCATGAGCTTACTGGACAATATTAGTTTATAACGGAAGTTAAATTGAAGAAACAAAAACTGATTATTTTATACCTACGTATTATTTTCATCCAATATGAAGAACGGTATGCTGAAATCGATTATACAAGCTAAGAGGCTCGTTAATACAGAATAAGTATGGTTAAGGATGTAGTATTTGAAATTCTCGAAACTTACTTTTTAGTGGTTTATTTTTTCTCCTGTTTCATTTTTACGATGAAAATTTGCGTAATTTATAAAAATTTTGCATTTTTTACATTGAATTAGGATAGAACATGAAAATAATTGCCATTTCAACTTAATTAACAGTTGGTATTGTCAATATGAAATTGAATTGAGGATCATATCGTCGTATTTACCCAAGAAATAATCAACAAATTTCTACACGATATTGACCAGATTATATGTCTGAAGCTTCCTAAGCAATAACAAATTGTTTTGTGAACTTAAGGTAGCTAAATTTTCTTTTTTTTTAAGTATGACAAATTCTCCGATTTCCAATATTTTTATCCCCATCTCATCGGGCTATGATTCAATGCAATGTTTTTTTTAAAAAGAAGAATAAATAACATTAATACCATTGAACAAGTGAAGAAACTACTGTCGTTTCGCCTTTTTGAGACATTGATTAAGGTAGCTTTTGGAATCCATCGGTCTATCAGTATAACTGATTGTATCACAATGAAAACTTCACTTATGCAGTTTGGTGATTTTCAGTCGTAATATCGCAGCTTGCTAACTCAGCCATCCACCGGTTTTGCCACGCCTTTTGCAACTCCGATTTCAGGTGATATTTGCCATTCTTAAATGTTAGACTTTAGTTTTTATATCTAAAATTGCATAGTAAGCCAATTTTCTGGTATTTTTTCAAATATTCTCTGAGGATGAGTTTTTTAAGCAAACTTTTTATACTACACAGCTCTTTAGGAACGATAATAGAACAGGCGAAATTTCAGGCGAGACTTTGATAAAGAATACTGAAAATACACAAATGTCAGTTCTATAAAATTCAATGGATAGTCCGAGAACTGTATGAGGATGATTTTGATATATAATTTGGCGAACTCGCCGTTTCTCAACTTCTGCCTAATGTCTTAGCGATGAATGTTTTTTTAGAATGCCAATATGAATAAAATATATATTCATTAATAAATTTAACAGGTGAAAGATCGTAATGAATTGGCAAAAAGAAAGCAATTGAATGGTTTTCGAAATCACCGATTCAGCCAGGCCAAAGGCGACTTACAGCAGCATTTCTGTCAATTTTTAGTTAAGTTTTCAGATTTGTCAGGAAAGAATTTGAAAACAGATTTAAATACTATTTTTAGGAAAAGCATTTCGAATAGTTTATTTGATAGAAAGTACAATACATTTTATGTAAAGGCTGAAATTCTTTACTATCAGTGTTGAAGTTAGGTTAGGTTAGGTGGGTCTATTCGACTCACCACCGCAACTGGCAAGGGTTTATTGTGATTCACACTCGTCCAAATAAACCCAACTTCTTAACAAAACCGATTAGTTCATATGATGAGTGTTATTTCAGATCAAATGTTAAGAGTACGGCTCTGCCGAACTCTTAAAACCTGTTATACATCGTAGTTCATCCCCACTATAGTCCAACAACTGTTTAGTATCAAGCTTCAGAATAAACGCCTTGGGGTGACCCAATCCTGTAAGATTCTACCAGAAGTTTATAAACCTTCTTGCCATCTAGTTGTTCAATGTTTGTTTGGCAAAGCCAAAAGCGATGCTGATGAAGCTGCTTGCAGCATGGGAGTCATTGCCTTCCAGGCCACTATGGCCGGAAATCGAGACCAGAGACAATCTGTTAAGTCTTCTTGTCGAGGAGAGTCGTTTTTAGTAATTTGCTACCAATTTAGACGTTGCTCGGTAGGAGCCAAGAGCTTCCAACGCCGCTTGACTGTCCGAGAATATTTTTATTGACTTGTGTATGAGGTTGGATTCTTCCAGTCTCTCCGCACACAATTCAATAACGTAAATTTCCGCTTGAAGTGTAGTTGCATAGGTTCCTAGGCAGGTTGATATATCTGTCCTGGGTCTGTGACTGAAAATACCTGCACCAGAATCGGAAGGTGTTTTTGATCCATCTGTGAACCAACAACTATCTGCACGTAATATTTCCTTCTCCCGGAGGATCCAGTCCTCTTTACTCGGGAACAGTACTTTATAAGGCAGTACTTTATAAGGCAGTTCGTAGTTGACAGTTGGAGGCATATAATCAGAGGTCATTTCCAGAATGATGTGACTTACAATGACCACCAACAGTCTGTTGCCCTCTGCATTAAATTGATTTGTGAAATTAGCAATGTGCACAAGTCTATATGCAGTCCACCTAGCCTCTCTCTCCAGAAAATGTAGAGAGAAGGTAGATCTAGAAGGATCTCCATGGCCGCTGACGCTGTGGTACTGATGGCACCACTGATGGCCAGACAAGCCTGTCTCTGTCAGCCAGAGAGCTTCGCCTGAGCCCTTTTCTGTAAAGCCTACGGCCACCAGACAAGTACACCATAAGTGATCATTGGTCTGATAATCATCACATAAATCTAATGGATTTGTTTGGGACCTAAACCTCAAGTTTTATCATAAATCTTTCGACATAGGGACAGTGCTATTTTCTGTAACACTTTTTCTAAGAGAGCATTCCAGATGAGTTCTTTATCAAGGACAGTGCCAAGATATTCCACCTTCGATCCGAATGGAATGACCTCACCATTAAGGGATAGTGGCGTTAGATACTCTGGTGAAGGGGATTGTCACACTTTTGCTGGGGTTGACAGACATCTGCTCCCCCAGGCACCAACTGTGAACAACGTCCACCGGGCTTTGGATGATATTACAAGCTCTCTTCTCGACGTGGAACTTGCCAAGATAACAAGATCATCTGCGTAAGCTTGCACATCTACATCAAGCAGACTATCCATCAGGAGCAACCACAGAAGGGGAGATAGTACCCCCCTTTGAGGGTGACCCTGAACATAATGGCCTCGTCTTGAAGACTCGTAGTTGCAGTTCTGTTTACCAGCATGGCGTAGATCCAGCCAGTTATGGTCGATTCTATACCTTTCCTATCCAGAGACGATTCTATAGATTTAGGTAGTGCATTGTCAAATGCCCCTTCAATATCGAGCAACCGTAATCTCCTTATTGTCAAGGGATTGGGAGATTTTCTCTACAAGATTGTTTAATGCTAAATCTGTCGATTGGCTGGTTTGATAAGTATACTGGTGGTTATTTAGTGGGGATTCATATAATGCCACCTTCCTGATGGGATGTGAAATTAATCAGTATATGCTTGTCGATGAATAATTTCCATACACATAGTCTCATAGAAAACGTATATTTTCTGTGATTGAAAAGAAAAATGGTAAAAATATTTGGTGCTCATTTTTCTGGACTGCAATAGTTTTCAATATTCAATATTTACTGATGTATAAGCAAGGATGCTACTAAAATTTCAATAAAAAAATCCACAACTTCCTTGTAATGCCATTTCTGTCACTGTAGAAGTTTGTTTTTATGTTTAAACAACCATTAGATATTCAATTCCTAAAATTCATCTCAGTTAGCTGTGAGTGAAAAAAGAATGTGTATGAAAAAAATTGAAATCAGTCGTGAAGGTTTAATTGGATGATATTTGAGATTTTAAGAGAGGTCAAACTCGATGAGGATATACGTCTTCTTTCAACTTAGATAATAAAACACCATTAGAAAAAACAGTTTTCACTGATGAATTTCAAAATGAGGCTCGTGTGAATTGACGTATGAAAATATCCAAATATTCTCCATCTAGTGGACGAGGTACTAACCAAATGCATATCCGTAATTTGTCCGATTCCTCTGAATAAGGAAGAAAAACCTCTCTTATTAGTCAGTGGGCTATGCTTGAAAACTGGCAGTAAACAAATCTAAAGAAATAAACTTTAAACGTTCAAGACAGCCTCGAATATACCTACACAGTAGGTTGAATGGACTGACGCCTATTAGAAAACAACTACTCCCCTGGCTAATACCACGCAGGGCGTTGGATTATATCCGACAGGTGTCAGTGCAGGAATCTTCACAGAAAATTTTC
>WOGN01005472.1:0-13181 GCA_015342105.1 Leptinotarsa texana
CTAAAAAAACGTTCACAGTAAAGATATTAATACGCCGCTATAGGCCGTTTTGATCACGATATTACTACTGGAGAACTCTTACTTACTATTGAACTGACACATATAGACCTTTGCGTAAATTGAAAATGATGGAACAAATGAGCAGTTGGAAGTAACTGCCTGAATTTTAATTCATCCAGAATCTACTTTTTGATTAACTGCATTCAAATTCGATAATTATTACCCCAGTCAACAGCTGTCACAGAGAAAAGGAAAATGCTTGAAAGTATCCTCTACTTTTAGGAATGAACTGTAGATTTCAGTACTCAGACCGCTCCAAAATATATCAACAATATTAGGGCTTCTACTCAAGGGGTATCATCATTTTTGATATTTTTTCTTATATACTTGTTATGGCTCTCCGTTGGTACTTTCTAGAGGGTCTCCTCATATCTCAAAGAATGACATGTATAATGCAACTATAGCTTTTCCGAAGAATTTCTCCCATTACCAGATAAATATGCTTTAAAACTTTTCTCTACCACCAAAAAAATTAATAAAAGGTATGACAGTGCTCGACGTGAATCTTTCATAGGTGATCTTATTATTCTTGTCCAAAAAACCTGAAAACATGTTTTATGGAATTCTCTACTGATATCTCAAGAACAGGAAATGAAAATATTGAATTGATTAATTTGACTGGCCTTAGATGTTTTTAGGTTTCGAACAGTCCCTTGCTAGAACCTTGCTTTTGTGTTAGCTTTACGATAGATACTAATCTGAATCGCTTTTAAATCCTGACCGAGAAAATATTCTCGGTTTTATTTACTCCTGCTTACTAGACAACCCACCATTCCAGCAATATTCTGATAAAATAACGAACCTACAGAACGGCTCTACTGATTCTTCTGAATTCAGGAATTTAAACCGTTACAACCAGTGCAAACACTAGAAACTAGGGACCCTGAGAGACAATAGGGTTTTGTCGGTGGTTTATGAATAAATGCAGACAATATTCAAACTTCTTATGGAGCGATAAGGCTAATTTTTCTAATTGTGGGATGTATAGTAAAAATAATATTCATTATTGGAGTAGATATAATCCATTTCTAATCCATCCATTCAATCCACAAAAACGATTTGGTATTAATGTTTGGTGTGGTCTATTCGAAAGCAGAGTTATCGGTTCATTTTTTTTCCATGGTTCTTTGAATGGACCCCGTTACATTCATTTATTAACAAGAGTTTTTCGATGATCTTGATGATCATCGTAAGATGATCTATTTTAAGTAAGATGAAGTACCAGCACACAATTTCAGTAGCAGACAAATAGTCCTATTAAGTGGCCTACTCGTTCACCAGACATGACACCTCTAGATTATAATTTTTGTGGATTTATGAAAAATTAGATATTCAAAATGAAACATCATGATGAAGATGAACTGAAAAATTATATAGAAACTGTAATTAATAGAATTGATGACTGACTTAGTTCCAAGAGATGGGGCCAAATATGTATTCAACAAAAAAGCGGTGTTTATGGATATTAACTCGGTTTTTTATAGCTCTTAATTTGCCAAAACGATGAAATTTTTGTACTAGTCAAATAAATAAATATCTCCACATAAGTCGCTCATTTCTAAGAAAGGTATTATGTGCTTTATTGTTGAGAAGTTATAACAAATAGAAATGCATGATAAAATATAAGGTTTTCCATTTAAAATATGAAATATTTTGAAACCGCTAGTGTCTTTTTTTTATTTTCGGTCATTTAAAATGTTTCTACTTTGCACATTTGACCGAATTCATAGCATCAATAATAACGCAGTTGGCAATGGTGCTGACTTAATTTGGAACACCCTGTATATATGGCGTGTTGATTTTAAAACGTACTCCCCTCTATATTTTTGCCCTCATCAAAAATCTGATATTATGCAAAAACACTTCAAACTTATTTTCAAGACGGGCATATTGTAAGCTAGTTTATAATCGAATTTCATTCATCCTCTAGCAGAGGACGATAAGAATCCAATAATGTCAAATAGGAAGGAGGGTTCAGTGATAACTAATTTTGAAAGTTGTTCAGCTTTTCTTTCAAAAATTCTACATGAACTTTCTATTCAGTCATTTTGGAGAAATCAAGTGAAACCGTGAAGATATTTAAGTATCAAATGTTCAACAATGTAATATGAAAAATTAATGACGAATGATTTCCAATAACATGTTACCAGTTGCATTAATTTGATTTTTTGAACTAGTTGTCATTATTGGTTCTATTATATTGGTGTTATTGAGGGGTCTGTTATTTTTTCGCGAAAATTCAGGTAGGGCTCATCAGTTAGATTTTCCTCGATGAATGAAGGTTAGATGATTAATTGTATTCTCAAAAATACAAGCACAAACGTTCACTATCTCTAGATACTGTGTATGACTTTTCCTGAAAAGTAGCGAATTTTCATCGCTGTGGTATCGACAATTTTGTTTGTTGAAATGTCTGTTAAGAAAAAACGTACACCAATCAGTAAAGCAAATATTTTGCGGAATATTTTAAATTTGATTCTTTGAATCCGTCATTATTTCACAAAATTCTTTTTTTTTCAAAATCGTCGTAAAGTTGGAAAACGTTTCATTTCATACTAGTGTATTTCATAGTGTTTTTTTCGATTCTTCTTGAGTCATTCCTACTTGGTTAGCCACAATGCAAAGTTATGTGGGAGTTTCTTCAGTAAACGTACCTAGAACTCTTATTTCTGCTACTTCAGTCAAAACACGTCGATTATTACTTCTTTTCATAATATCAACGGAATCGATACCACTAAGCCAATTCCATGTGCGCATTTTTGATATTCTCTATTAATAAAAATAATTTCAGTTCTTTGTTAAAGTGTTTTCTTTTACACACGTAAAACAGTTTGCTCAAATAAGTATAAAGGTGACATAATGTCACTTAAAATCAAGATTAGGAAAAAATTCAATTAAGTAACCCCATGGCATAAGTATTGAATGAAAAGAATTGCTGAAAACAAGAAAGCAGTACGAAAAATAACTGAACAACACTTAAATTCAATATAGCAGAGTGTGTTCTCTCATGATATGACTATCAAGTGAAATGATTCTAGTGGAAAAAATCTAAATGACGGAAATACAGTAGGCCACTTTTGAAAATGTATAACTCAGCATAAATTTTAGTGGTCGAATAATTCATGCAAAAATTATTCATGAAGTGAATAGAATAGACTCTGGAACGTGTGATGCAATTATTCAAGAATAAAAAATTGGTCAGTAGTGAAAAAATTCATAAACAAGCTTCTATTCATTAGCTCTAGAAAGAATGAAATGAACAATGAATTAAGTCAGACCCAACAGTTTGTTACAGATTAGGTCAAATTTTGAAAATGATGAGAGTAGTTTTTGAAACTGTTCATTCACATCAACCCAAAGCAAAGCCTAGATGTTGAAAAACGAAAAGTCGGGGATATTTGAAATAAGCTATGAAGACTGTGACAAAAAGTATTTCGAGATATCAAAACGAACACACACACTGGAAAGTCTAATTCCACTGAACATGCTTTGGGAACTGCAATGAGATTAATGAATAATAATTAATGTGTTGAGATTTGTATACGACCCCAGATTTTTTATGCTTTTGAATGTCAGGAAACGTCAACGTGTGACAAGAAAACTAAAATCAAAACATAAATAGGCGAGATTCACCTTGGTCGTTGAACGCGCTTCAAGAAAAGTGTTGCGGTTCTTATGTTTGAAAGTATCACTTGTTTCAGCGGGTAGTAACCGGTTCGGCTAGCGGGAATGGTTTTTTCTACTCATTCAATTCACCATTAGGTGGAACGGTGGTTCGAGCCCACAGGCCGGATGATCTATTCTCACTACCTATCATCCATCCCTTACAAACAATCACATATTGGAAAGCAAGACCTCGTTAGTCCCTTGCTCGTACAACTTTCTACTTTTGAGGGTTGTTGTCCGTAGGGGGTTACCGAAAAATAAGTTTCAGCAGACTTTCTAACATGTTTAGGTGAATTCGACATTTTTTTCTTCATAGGGATATTAATACAGCCATGTACAGGGCACAGCGCGACTTAATACCATCGTTTTGTGAAAAACCATTCATTAAATTTTATACAAGGTGTTCGGAATCGATGGCTGATTCAGAAGATGTAAAAATTTCCTAAAACTCAGTTTTTTCAAATGGAACACCCTCTATTATAGAATTGATTTGAAATTCCGAGATAATTCCAACTGATTTCAATGGAATATTCCCTAGATCAAAAATCAACTGTTCACGAGGTATTTCAGTTTTTCTTGAAAAAATAAAACATGCGCATTTGCGAATGTCCACCATAAAACTACAGGCAACGAAAACTTCATTTCGAACAGTCACAGAAAGTTTATCAGAAAGTTTATCAATTTGCCTTCATGGTTTTTATTGAAGACAATTTCAGATAGATTATTAATGAATAAAAAATGTGTATTTTAAATTTTTATAATAGAGCGAAAAATCACACGAAATATAGAAACTATTTCAAAATATGTAAAGACATTTCCTTTATCTTCCAGACATTTAATACCTAGTTGTTATTTACATCAAGATTGATTCCATCGCCAAGAGTTAATAAATGCCTGCAAGTTAACAACGGAAATGAATTTTGCTTTTTTATGAAACATTTAGAATAAATATTTTTCAACTCATTTTTATTCGTCTGTAATCCTGTCAATAGAAATCATGACGGCAAATCAATAGCGCTGATAAACTTTTTCTATTTCAACTATTCGAAATCAAGGTTTTGTAGCCTTTCATTTTTCCAAAAAAACTGAAATATCTCGTAAACTGTTGATTTTTGATACAGGGAAAGTTTCATGATGATGAATCAAAATCATCTCGTAATTTCAAAACTATCTAAAATATAGAGCATTTTTTCTGAAGGAACTGAGTTTTGACCCATTTTTGTATCTTCAGAATTAGTCATCAATTTCGAATACCTAGCATAACATTTTGGAAATATTATTCTTACAATACGATGGACTGAAGTATTCTGATAAATCAATAATAACTCATTTATGTATTCCATCAAACTTTTGAATTTCAATGGGAATCACCTGAGAACCAAATATTTAATTTGTTTGAGTAAACACATGAATATCTCGAGAACGGTTCATTTTTGGTTCTTGGATGGACCAACTCACGAAAATATGCATTGCATTACATTTTAATGAAGGAAATTGATATCAGCTTACGGTGTACTGGTGGTGCCGAATCTGAATCTGAATCAGAATATATTGTTGCCTTCCTGGCAACATAAATGGCTTGAATTAGGAACGATATACACATTACATAAGTAGAATCAGCTACAATCTGTGGTCATGATGAGGTTATTAGGACCATCTGTTTCTGAAATACAGCCATGCAAAATTGAAAAATTTGACAAAAAGCAAAACATTTTCATTTGCACTATATTTCAAGCTTGCTATTGGTCAATCTTCTCTTCCTATACGCAAATCTCTTCATTATGAGTAGAATGGAAATGCAGTCGTTTTGAGCCCCATGGTTCAGTAATTAATATCCAATTTACCATGAACCACTGAAGTAGTATTTGGTGCGAATGAAAAGAAATCGGGATGTCAGATTCTTTTCCAACTTCAATGAATAGAAAACGTGGATATTGATTTTGAATTATGATCTCTGTACACGTGACTGTTGGGGTCTAGACCCCCGATAGCATAGGTTGTGGTTGTTCAGGATCTGTGATGGCTGGTCCGTGGAATAATATCATCATCCATATCCGTAACTCAGTTTAATGAAGGATACACCACCATGAAAAATGAAGGCTTCAGGAGGATAGTTCCCAGCTTCTCCATCTCTTGTGAGTTGTTATTTGTCGGATGTCAACGGCATCGACTGCTTCGGTTGTTTTCTTCAGGTTCTGGGTAGGAAATGTTGATAACTCCCTGAGCAACCTAGGAATCATCATGGCTATTCATAGTCCGTCAGCCATCTTACGTTGAAGATTTAACCCAACTTCAACCAGAAATCTTTGTCAGTTGTATATATCTGGTTGATATGAGAACTGCCGCAATTATCACACATTATCAAGATCAATAGTTCTACTTCCTGTATAATCAGTGCTGCATTGTTTTCTACCATTGAAGGGCACTAAATTGGGAAGCTTATCTGGAGATGCAGCTTCTGGAGATGAAGGAAGTACAGCGAGGGTTGAGAAGCCCTGGTAATGTGCGATCTGAACCATCCTTTTGTGAGAATACATAATTATTTACTCCATACAGAGCTGCTCGGTGAACTTCGTACCCTCTCAGATTTGATAAATGTTGTTAATATGTTCTCAGCTGAGTTAGATTAACTTTCATATGGTGTGTTTGTGAAGCAAAAAGTCGGGCCATAATAACAAGGCCAGTTATATAATGGAATCGGCCAATGTTTGATGAAAATTATCAACACTTCAATGTGAGATTTTCACTAAAGAGTTGGTAGTAGTAGTAATAGTAAACTAGTGAGTAAAAACACGCCTGAAGGAACCATTGTATGGTAAAACATGTATTGCATTTTTTAAAAACTGTTTAGTGAAAATCTCACAATGAAAAGTTTTTTGAATGAATGCCAGCGTTGTCACGTCACTTTTATGTTTAGCAGAATATTTCGGGTCAGAAAAACGCAAGAATAATACAAAAACAGTGGAAAATATGTTTTACAGGCATGTATTTAATACATGTAAATGTTAACTGTCAACTGGTTAACGTAGCTAACATTTTTTTCAAATAAAAATTAGCCCTTGAAGAAATCTCTTCATAAAATTCATTACTAATGGATCATTCAGTCGATAAAGATGCTTGTATTGAAATCATCTGTTGATATTTGAGTAACTGAATTGCTACGAATATTTTGTTGTTCGTTAATAGACTATATCAAAACTTATCAAAACTATTGAATTGTATTCAGATTCTACTTGGGATAAAATGTTGCTTATAGTTTGATATGCAAGCTAGAATAAATAAGTTATTTCACAAAAATTTTAATTTTTCTGTCAGTGCATATGTATATAGTTCGTATTAAAATATTTTTTTTTGTTTCAGGCAACTAACATTTCGAATTCTTCTTCATTCTGTAACACTGTTCGTAGTCCAAGGATCTTGTGAAACTACGTACTTGACAAAAGAATTGTCAGTTGTTTGCAGCAATTTTACGTTTCAGAATAAACCTATTGAAATACGTCCTAATGACCTCAAAAGGGATTATAAAAAAACTATAAGCATCAATGAATCTGATGTATCAATATTCAAATCAGATTCGACTTTCAACAACCTCATTAACTTCACAGTTGCAGTTTTCTCAGATATTGGCATAAATGTAATAGAGCAACATGCTTTCAGCAAAATGCCCAACTTGACCAATTTGTTTTTATCTAATAATAATATCAGCGGAATCTCAACTGGTACCATTGATTACTTGAAGAAATTAAAAAAACTAGACCTGTCCAACAATTCAATTAGCGTCATCGAAGCCGATTCTCTTCTCAATTCCAGCATAACGTTACTCAATATATCATCGAACCACTTGACATCCTTCGAAGGTTTTAATTCAATGACAAAACTTAGAGTGATTGACATTTCTCGAAATAATTTATCTTCCTTCGATTTGTCGCAAATGCCCGGTAAATTAAAAATTCTCATGTTGGGAAATAATAACGTCAAAAAGTTTACAGGAAGTAAGAACCAAATGTTGACGATATCCACATTGATTCTAACAGAAAATTCAATACAGAACCTAGAATCGCTACCATTGAAAAATTTCAGCAACTTAGCGACATTATATTTGAACAGAAATGAAATTAGTTCTCTGCCCACTGGATATTTCTCCGATTTGCTCAGTCTTCGCCATTTAGATGTCTCTCATAACAAATTGACAGTCATACCAACCGGTACATTTGACACACTGGGGCATTTGGAAACCCTGATTCTCTCATATAACAATATCAAGATCATAGAAGAAACTAATTTTCACAATTTGTATGACCTTTCTCAATTTTATGTCGATCATAATCAACTGATCACATTGAATTTGGATGCTTTGATCAAACCAGATACACACTTGAAGAACGTATGGCTAGATAATAACAGATTTTCTTGTAAATTTCTCTCTCAACTTATTGAAAAAACAATACTTTCGAACATATCAGTTACCGATGGAGGAAATTTCAACTCTTCCAATGTCAATGGTAACACATGTTACAGAGATCAGACCGATAACGATTACTCGTTTCACAAATCTAACAGGTTGCCAATAATATTTGGGGCACTCGCTGGAGTGGTCTTCGTTTTGTCCATACCATGGTGTGTAAGATATTATATACGAACTAAGTCGGGAAGAAGCCTATTGGAAGAAATGGAAATGGATTCACCTGAGACGTGTACGTGATTCATTTATCATTCTTTCAATCTGCCATTTGAGATGTTGTCTTTTGAATTATCGACAATCTAAGTGTTATTGCGATCACTTTGATCAAATGTTAACTAGTTACCTAGTAGAAATTAGACAATAGTATTATTTCCTCATTTCACTAAAAATAAACAAGTCGTCAATAACACAAAAAATTTATTGCTATCTTTATTCATGTTGAGTAAGATTTTAACGCCATCAAATAGTAATACATTATAAACGAAACATGGTACAGAAAATGAACTCTATTTCCTTAAAAAATTCAATATGGTTTTTGGAATATTAAATATACAAAAAACTCGAGTTGAGTTGATACGTTTCATAATCAGCTTTATTCTGTTTGAAATGGACTTGATTATTTTCATAGTCAAAAATGTTTGCAGAAAAGCTGTCTTGAGAATAATTGACTCCACAGTTCTTGAAGAATCAGAAGCGTTCAGTTTATTTTTTTAAAATATCGACACAGCAGTAACTACACTGAAATCATATTAATTCAGTTGTTATCTTTGTTTTGCTTCAGACATATATTGTTTTTCCTTAATTGATGAAATTAGGATCATCTGCTGGATCCTTCGACAATATTCAGTATCGGCAAAATGGGCCGACGTTATATAGCATCTTAACCAACATTTATTTACCTATGTCAGTAATGCATAGTTATCATGATTCGATATAGACAT
This sequence comes from Leptinotarsa texana, assembly GCA_015342105.1. Taxonomy (NCBI): domain Eukaryota; kingdom Metazoa; phylum Arthropoda; class Insecta; order Coleoptera; family Chrysomelidae; genus Leptinotarsa; species Leptinotarsa texana. The sequence continues at coordinate 9,130 of WOGN01005472.1, forward strand.
TAATGTTATTGGTGTCAAAATTCGATAGTACGAGGAGCCATTCAACTTGGTTATGACGATTTTTGAGATTTTCGATGTACGTAGAGTACAAAAAATATAAAATGAGTTTCTGTTCAAAAAGTGAGTAGAGGTAAAAACTGAATCGAATTGAATTCAAAAGAATCATTGCTTCCTCACATCGGAAATGCAATACGCTTCTCAACGCTTTTCAGCAACCAACCACGACAAAACTTGCTAGAGGAAAGTCGTAGGAGTAGTTTTGAGATATTTCATCATAACTATGATGTAGTCAACTCACGGATTCCACTACTGGTCTGGGACCTGTTTAAATATCGAATGGAAGGTGAATATTGACCGAACTTTATATTATTGCCCAGAAAATGTAAGGTGATGGTTAAATATACTCTTGCCTATTAATAGTGACAGAAGTTGGTTTAGAGTCAATTGCAGATAGTTCTTTCCCTAGTAAACATCAAGAAAAGAATAACTCACTTCTGCGGTTTATATTCGTGCTGTCTCACGATGTATATTGTGAGTTGACGTCACATGCCATTATTATTTTGAATTTGTTCCTTTTGCTAAAGTCGATTAGAAGGTACCTAGTGAAAGAAAGTACGGTATCATAATATCCCAGGAAATGAGCAGAGAATGTGATGTTGTTCGTCCTACTCTTCTAGATTGGTGAGGGAACTGAGATTCTCAGAGAGTGAGTGTAATCGACTAAGTTAGTAATGTTTATATTTACATATAGTTATCATCTGTAACATCTAATATATGAATATTAATAAAACAAAAGAAATTCACTATAAGTAATCACTATTAATATTCAATCATATTCAATTCGACTAGAGATCGCGTTTTCATGCCAGCAAAACTTTGTGGGCTCTGACCTAAATACACTATCGTATATTTACCACCCGATGAGTTGATACAAGTTATATCATCATCACTGAATTGCAACAAAATACATTTTGGTAGCCATGTTTTGAATAATTCATCATTGCTTATATCTTCCAAAGTTGATAAAATTGATTTACCAAACCTTGTAGAATAAGCCGACATATTCTTAATTACGTACACTTGATCAATTGGCAATGATGATAAGGCATTTCGCTCTAGTATTTCAACCTCCTATACAATCAAATTATTGATTTTATTCAAGTCTACTTTTGAAACGGACATGATGAAAATATGTATGAAAATAAAAACAATTTTCAACAAAAAAATACACTCATCGTCTTCCTTTCATTACGAACTGAATAACACTCTACCAATTGCTAACTGCTGCAGATATATTCGTCTACTGATTTCATAGTGTGCCAGACATTTTTTCATGTTGAACAGAGCGATTCACCCCCACCATGAAACCGTGCTACATTTCGAAAAGGTTCACATTGCTATTTGTTACCCATTAGATATGCCTGACGTCACATCCAAGCTCACCTCTCAACTGGACGCGTTAATAGATGTCGATACGAACAAACAGTGCTCGTTGCGCTCTCGTAGAGGGCAGACGTTAACACAGTCTTCACCGCATCGAGAGAGGTGGGTAAACACCGATGAATACGCATTACTCAGCCACACGCCGTGGAGTGAACATCTCGCTCTCTTACCGTTGAACGGTTGTTGCTGTGACGTCACACCACTACTAACTTGGTGGGCTCACACCGATGGAACATTGATTACTTGGAAGATCTTTGAAGTATGCAGACGTATGTTTGTACATAGACAAGCACATGATGAAACCGTGCATTCTTACACAAACACCAACCAAATGTAAATACGTCATTATGTCACATACACACAAAATCTCATATGAAAATAATTCTGAATGATCCATGCAGTAGATACTTCAAGGTCACATCGCCTTGATGTTACTAAACAACAAAAAGAAAGCAATCAATACGTCAAAGTGGTGGGGGAGGCCCAGAAACGACTGTAATCTGCTACTCATTCTCTCAAATTTCGGTTGCAGAAGCCTGAAGTAATGAAGTAATCAATACGTTTTCTGATGACTAGGTTGAACATAATATCATCTCATTGGAAATATTGCTTCATTTACTTTGTCTGTATCCAAGGTTTTTCAAGAAATATGAAACATCTTTGGTATGTTTTGAAATACAGTGACTTTACAAGAGGAGATGGAGGGTCACCCACAGGGTCGGGAGATGAGTTGGATAAGATAGCAAGGTGAATACATATTTCACTGATAGGTCAGCTAGTTTCTCAGGCCCTACCGATAAAACAAATTCCATCTTCAATCTGTAACTCCAGTTGTTTCCAAGTTTATTTGAAGTCTTGTCTCTTGGAAACCAGATGGTTTTTCAGCCTCAGGATGAGTATGTGCTGACTGTTTACTCCTCGACAGTTTGGTAATCCGTTGACACCTCCATACAAAAATCTTTCAGTGAATATAATGCAGTTCTCTTCAATTAAATGACGAACATATTTTCGGAAATTCCTCACCTCCTCAACATTTTCAATTAAAGACTTGACTTTCGATACGACGTTTTATTCATTTGAAGCCAAAATTATATCAGTCATTGCCATTTCAATTTTTTTTTCAATTTTCAATAACAATTCATATTGATATTATTATTATTAACATTATTTTAACAACATTTGCTTGCTTGTATTCTTCACCAACATGATGACCATGAGAGAGAGAGGATGAGTTGGCATCACAATATATTCTATTTGCCATAGAAATTTGAAATGGGCATAGTATATTTTCAATCTACATTTTTCCGTAAATTCAATTATGACGTCGTAAATTTCTTTTTTTATGGTGATAGTAAACTTACGATATCAACGGGAAATTGTATGTCAAGTGAAATTTACCCTGTGAGAAGCACCTACGTGTTTTTGAATCATTTGCACATTCAGAAAAAATGATTCTTTCCAACTGATACACCATCACATGAACTTTTATCAGAATTAGTAATGCCATTTTGGCTATATATGGAGAAAAACAACATGAATTTGAAAGAATATATTCCTTATTGAAGATGTAGAAAAATTGAAACCGAGAAATTTCTACCAGTATTAGTACATAAGATGAAAAGCGAATTGTTTTATTTTTTATCATAATTTTAAAAACGGTTAGTAAATACACACGATATTCAACAAATCTATAATGTATAATCATCATAAATGATTAACATGGTATATTTGAATATACGTCTCACAAAGTTGTCATTTAAAAATCCATTTTATTTTTGTTTCAGCTCGTCCGTATGGCAGTACATTCAGCAACCCGTCCATGAATGACTCCAGTCCAGATTCAAATATTTAACAATATTTTGGATAAATGAACTGAGCAGCATTTGTGTTTTCAATCATAATCAAAATTTCATTTCATTAAGATTAAGTACAAACACATATAAGAATTTAATACATCTTATATATAAAATTCTCGTATCACATTGTCAGTTGCCATACTTCTTGGAAACGGCTTTACCAATTTTTATGAAATTTGATAGGTTTACTCAGTGGGTCTGAAAATAGTTTCCAGTCTATTTTCCATACCTCTAACTGAAAAGGGTGCACAACTCCAAACATTAAAAAAATTGTAAACCATGTTTTGTTTATTTTCTTTATGATGTGTGATATTGGAAAATACATAGGATCCAAATATTTTACCCTTCTCATCACCAACCTCCACCAACCTTCCTGTCAGGCGGGAATAATTATGTGAACAACTATTGTCACTTCTCGCCCAGTAAACAACACGGGATAGAATTGGGAACGAAGTCGGTCTCCTGTCTTCCTCACACAATGAGGCTTCTCTCACTCCCTACACGGTTTTCGGTTATTATTATTGTTTATTAATCGAGTGTAGTTACAGTTTACGATGCCACCGAAGCTATGAATCTGTACGGTTACTATTATTGTTTATTAATCGAGTGTAGTTACAGTTTACGATGCCACCGAAGCTATGAATCTGTACTGTCATCATCTGGCACTTCTCAAAGTGCCAGATGATGACAGTACGATCAGCTGTCGAAAGCGCTCGCAAATAAATAATAGAAGATATAAAGCTTCAAATCCTT
>WOGN01005473.1:0-19034 GCA_015342105.1 Leptinotarsa texana
TTCTCAAACTTATACTATTGTATAAGTTTGAGAATGTCCATATAGGACGAAACTGCAGTAAAAGTGGTAAAAAACATAGAAATTTTCATTTTTCTTTTCATCATGATCTCCTACCACGTAGTAACGGCTACATCCATCAATTTATATTTTTAAATCATGAAAAACATGTTCAGATATAACAGACAAATCAGGTTTTCAATACTGAATCGGTTATTTTGTAGGTAACCTTACCAAAATATCAGGGTATATAGAACTTTTCACAATATTTTTCCTTTAGCCAAAATCGCAACTCTATGATTGAATTTATATATATTTTTTTAACATACTGCAAATGTTCGCAATTAATGAGCAAAATACATCGTTGTCGAGACCCACATTTTATGACTTTTGGAAAAACATCGATTTGTTGATATTTTCAACCCTAAAAAGCGTATTTCACATAAACGCAGTTCTCTAAATGGAAGAGTTATTGAACAGTTCGAGGTGTACTGAGTTGAACCTCAGTGATCCAAGCTTCTGAGAAACAGACTTCGCAATTTTAGCGACATGATTGTGCCAAGACATGTTGGTGTCCCCAACAAACTTATTGAAGCAGAAATCCGAATTGTTTGTCTTGCCCATTCGGGAGCTGACAATGTTTTTTTCAAGAAATCGACACCCCTTCACTTATGAAACTAAGGGTTGAAAACAAACTATAAAACTTCCACAATTTTCGATTATTTTTGAAAACGTTCAGTGTACCGACTCCCTAGTTCTAAACATCACATAAACCTCTACATATCTCCCAATTACGCTCCGAGTCAGCAAAGAGGGAAAAATATTTAGCTAACCGCATATCACCACAATGTAGCATTCTCCAGTGTTAATAAAACATTTCTGCTCAAGGGAACCTAATGAAACAAGAAAGGTCACAACCCATTCTTCGCGGTTGCTTCGTGTGCTGTCCTGTCAGAAATTTTAACTGGTGAACCTTCAAGAAACCAACGTAAATAATAAGTTGAAAACGTCAATTACACGTGTCAAGACGTGTTGCTCTTAACCCAACACATTCTGTTATTAAAATTTATGAAAGCGAAAAGGACCGAAATTACCTCTAGAAAATAACCGGAAAAGTTTGATCAATTTTCAGTGATTAATAAAATCGCCTTATTTTCAATTTATTAGTGCGAAAAAAGAAAAAGGAGTAAAGGATTTCCAAATGGGAATGGGAAGAAAATAAACATATAACACGACGTTTTGTAGTTTTTTGTAGTTTAGAATCTATTTTACACTTTGAAAACGAAATTATTTGTGTGTTTTTTAATTATCATAAGGAAAAATTTATTCAAGATTGACTCCTCGGTTAGGTCTGAAATAAACATCTACATATCATCTATGTTTCTCAAAATTGATTTATTGGAATTTGTTGATTTTTCATTCTTCTCATCATTGGAAGTTTTTAATAAGTTTAAGCGTTTAGAATACGAAGAAATGGTGTCACGGAATTTGAAATGTTATGAAATAATCTCGAAAAAACTATTTCTGTGATAAATTGTTATCTACTCAAGAGGGTCTTTTATTTTATAGAAAATAAAAAAAGTTTGAGAAGTTTATCATCCTTGTTTCTTTGATTTTACATATGACATTTAGTAATTTCATTCTGATAAACTCCATTTATTACGTGAAACTTATTTATTGAGATGAATCCAACCAAACATTTCTGTACAACAAGAATTCAAAAACATTTCATCAGGAGTTTTATCATATCTTGTTGCCATACAATATGAACAGAATAAATATCTCAAATGGGCTCTGAATTATTCCTCCTGATGAATATGTTCTTTTTTTTTCAATTAATATTACTGTAATGTATCGAATAACTAGCAGAAAATATATGCCTGAAATAAAAGTATATTCGCAACTATCAATTTCGAATTGGAAATAGGTATCTATCTGACTAAAAATAATAAAACAAAATATTTCACCTTCAAAATAGTCGACTATATGAAAACAACTAACGCAATTTTCATCACACGTGTCCCATCGTTTTGTTACACCGCTAGAATTTACTTTTTCGCGAGTTTAAATTTCGACATAAATTGGAGGCATAATTAATTGTTTTGTTATATCTTGAAGGATAAGGTGGTGCCATATTTCGACTAATTTAATAAGTTTTACAGATAAACCTTTCTCTTGAACCACTTCGTCAATCGGTAAAAACCTTATAAAAATCAATTCGGTACTTTATGAGTTAGTTCAACGCGTTCAAAAAGACACGACAGTTATAGAGACGCGACAAGAAAGTTTTTGATTTTAATATTTATAAATGATATATTTCGATGATATTTATTCAGCAGTTATCAACAATTTTCCTACATTTCTCCGTCAAAGTGAAATAAAAGATCTTCAGTACGATGTATGAAGTTCATTCATACATTAATTTCTTTCCCTTGTCTAAGTTCAACCCTGTCTCGAAATGTATTCCTTTTGCAAGGAAATAACTCTAGATGTTTCTGGTATCATTGGCTGACCATTTGCGAAGTTCTGCAAAATTTTATAATGAATAGAAACTATCTACCCTGCTGATAACTCAAGAACTACAGCCTAACTTCGCTGTCTCATGTCGTATTAAGTAGTTTCTTGTCGAGATTACTAGATCGTCTAGGCGACTGACAAAGCCGAAATCGAGGAAAGTAATTCATGTGACTGCCATTTGTCAACTGAGGAAGTAAATTATTCATATGAGATAGGAGAAATGTATATGAAGAGTGAGAACCTTTCTTTGATTTTTCAGTACCTACAATGAATGGCGAGAAAAATGACTATTAAAAAAATGTCAGTTTATTCACGACATACAACTTTCGAATAAATTTGTGTAATGATTGTGAAAATGATAACTCAATTGGGAAACACAATTTGCAAATTATTTAAGAGTCAATCGAAAATTGATAATATCCATTATTTCAACATTACAATATGGGACATAATTAGAAAGTTAATTTCCGTAATGCGACATCGCACAAAAAAGCGCACATTATATAAAACAGTTTATTTCATAATCAAAATAATCTGAAACATTATTTATTGGATTCAATTGTTTTCTTACCAAACAAAAGTTTCAACAGAAAAATGTAAGGTAGAACTTTCACGAAATTGCAGCTGAAGAAATAATTAAGTAATGTTTCTACAATTATTTTCTTTTAAATTCGGAAATCGCATATGTATACGGTATTCACTAAGAGTATGTGATTGATTAAAACTCGGTCAATTTTTCGAAGGAAAATCAATCCGAAACACCAAACCGATGCCTCAACTGCAATGTAGATCTAAGGAAATGAATATATGATGATTACGTACAAATAATAAAATATAATGAGATAATTTTCAATATATTACACATTTTTGCAATAAAAATTCAATAATGTTTCATTACTACATGTCCCTTTTATTTTGGCAAATATTTCATAATAACTGTTTTTATCTTGACTGATAAAATCTTCGGAATGCCAAAAATGCACTGAAATCGACCCGGCAATACCAATTACCCAGTAGTAATTACGTACTACCTACACACTAATGAGGTGAAAATCGATTTATCATTCAATTATGCCATCTCTCGCGTCTCCAAAAAGTTAATCGTTTCGATAACCCTACTTAATAATAAAATATAACGTATACCGTTACACGAAAATTTCATCGGTACCTATAGCCGCTGCAGGATATAGTGCAGTAAATCCTGGCTAAAAGGAAACAACGAGCATTTCATATTGACTGCATTTTTTTATTGTTTTGAATGAAATACCTTACCATGAACACAAATTCCAGTTTTTTGGATAGTGAAGGGTAGGTCGACTAGCAGTTGAGCCTTCCACTGATTGGGTATCTAATCCTAGGTAAACTTCAATTTAAAATCACTTAAATACATCTACAAATTTAAACAAATAAGGATTCTGTCAATGAAAATGTAAAGTTTCAATAGTTGCAATAAATTCTTAATTCCTAAATCTTTTCTGAAGCTTCAGCCCACAAAGAAGATGGAAAATGGAAGATATCATAAAAATAATCATTAACTGAATATCAATAATCAGGAATATTTTCAAATATATCAAACGTCCCACTTTATTAAGATAGGATCTAGATAACGTCAATTCAAATAAAAATCACAGCCATTTCCCTATTTAAGAATCATAATTTTTATGTTCAATGATTCCAGAATTTTGCGCCAAAACTCTTGGTCGAGATGCAATCGGCAATAAACTGTTTTGCATTTTGAGGACATACGGCTAATATCAGAATTGCAGCCTCAAAATTAGAAATGTTTTGCCTTTTGTACTAACTATTTCGTTTTATCAAATCTATCCTTCTTCTTTGATTAATTAACACCAAATGAAAATTTCAATAAGAGAAACTTTACAGAAATGTAGTGACAAAGGCAATACATGTAAAATGCCTTTTCCATTATATTCTAAACATGTTATCAAATTGAAAGCACTTTTGCAAACGAGGCACAAGTCGATAAATTATTTCAGCATAAAAATTGCGTGATCGGGATTCGATAAAGTCGGCTTTACCATTGAGAAAGTTATCAAAGTGTTTGAAACGATGGCGGGTGAGACAGACTTTCAACGCTCAATTCGTTCAATTTTTGTAAGGTGATTTGTGAAACATGCAGAAGGGCGTTGTCGTTAAGCAGCATCGGACCTCTTTTGTTGACCAGTGCCTGCTGCTGCTTACAAAATTTTCGATACATTTCGTCATTTCACAATAAGATTCTGCTGTAATCATGTTTCTTTTTTTGGTAGGTTTTCATCTCTGGAAAGTGCCTGGGTAGCCAATCGGTGTCCAACTACCGTCCTAAACGTCTCATATTGTCGTAAAGAATCCACTTTCCATCACACATGACGATCTCGAGGGCGGTCAAAGTTGAAGCTTGGCTTTGCAACTCACCGCCTTTTGGAGTCTTCTTTACTTCTGATATTCGAGGATAGAGTTCTTTGTCGATCCCATAGATGACGTTTTCGCTAAGGAAGATGTCGTCGACCTTACTTAGTATCAGATATATATTTAATACATTTTAAATTAGCTTCGTTTAAATTGAATCTTTTTATTTCAGTTGTATGTGTTTTATTGAACAAAATTAAGAAAAATTACATCCGATATAAAATGCTTGGTTGATGCTACATTTACTGTACTAATATAATATCGAGATGACTAAGAAAATATCGTCAATTAGTGCAGGTAAGTGGTTTCACAAATTACGTCCTGGCAGTATCAAAGATTGCACGTAATGAGTTCCAAGAAGCAGATTACCGGGTCGAAACTATGCAATAAGAACAAAATAGGGTCGCATTACACCTTCCGACACTGTGGTCGCATCCGAAATATGTCAGGAATGAGGTACAATACGACTTCGTGCCACGAATTTCCGACTAATTGTTTAATTAAACTTCCTGCTTTCCGCTATTTAATAAAATTTTTGACACGACAGAGTCTCGAGGAAAAAATTACCCTCGAGAGATTTTTATAAAATTGCCGTTTTGGAGAAGGAATTATTTATGACAACAGCAGAGATGCAGAAATTGGCAATAAATTGCAGACAGTTCGGGAACTACATTTAATTTTCTTCGTTGATTAATAAAACGGAATAGAATGCTTCCAGAAGGGTTTCATTTGATTTTCTGGAAAATTCTGTAGTGCCTGTGATTTCACAGCTCTAGGCTGTGGACAGCCTAGATAAGGACAGAAAATTACTTTTGACTTTTTCTACTTCTTAATCCTCTAATAACAAAATTTGGAAACTTCTAAAGAAACAAAGAAGAGAATCAACTCCAATACCAATTATTCACGAAGATGTATGAATCATGCAAAACTTTCGTTAAGAAATGAACATTAAACCCTTCTGGTGACAAGAAGTCGTAATTGTTTTGAAAGAAATGAATGTTTCGTCTTCTCATAATATTCAAAATGGTGTTGATGACATGAAGACAAGTTTCATGTTCCTAAATTTTGAAATACACCAGGAATTTGCTAGTTTCCTATGGAAGTAAAATTTTGTATCAAATATTTTTCATATGTTGCGTTGTGTTCCTATGAATGAAATCTGTTCAAATCAAATTTTCAATGTTCTTACGTTTGAAAATAGGAGTTTCGGAAGGACTTTTTCTTTCAGTTTTTACCTGAAAGAAACTTCAATTATTTTACCCTCTCCTTTCGAGTAAGTAGCCAAAATGATCCATATCTCACAGTTTTCAACCAATAGCCATATTCATAACCAGATTCATAACTCACTACCTCATGGCCAATCATACATTTACAGTTGACTTTCAATAATTTTCAGGCGCAAGTAAGTTTTGAGAATTTCTTACTTCTTAAAATGTCCTCGAACGCCAAACTTGATCATTTAACTGATAATTTGTTTCAATACATAAATATACTTCCTAACGTAAAACAAGAATAGAAACATGGATTGATATGTAATGGGGTAAAGAAATTGATATTTTTCAAAAGCTCGTTACTTGAAAACAATAGCATCATGTAGCAACTTGTATGCAGCTTCTTGGAGTAGTGGTTGAACTCTCGTCTAGTTTAATCTTGGTTCAAGTCACATTACCCATATTTTTTTATTCAATTTTCAAACCATTTGAAATGGAATAAACAAATAATAATAAAAAATATTATTGACTGCCTTGTTATCTAACCTGAAAACCATTCTATCCCTTACTCTGAGAATCATAATGAATTCAGAAAAAATCTTTGAAAAAACTGATCTGAGTTAATGAAGTGCGCAGGAAACTGATCTATTTCCCGATTGCTACGTTTTGTATGTGAAACCTTTTACATATTATACGTAGTACATTCTCTTTTGTTCAACGATATAATGGAATATCAACGATACTACGGCAGTCGAGCAATATTTTTCACTCTTTTATCATATACTTTTATTCCCCATCTCTCCGTGCTCCGCAGATAAAGCATTTGAAGTTATCTCCTGGAACATGGTTTATTTGCTGGAGGGTTTGAATCCCCACTGAGCGAATGCAGATAACGACCAGATACACCTTTAACCAGTGGCGTTGAAAGGTTCGTATAAATGGGTTCATAAAAAAAAGAAATCAATGACATATTCAACTTGAATATTTTCCGTTAAATGGAACTGAAGAAATTTCGATCAGATCATCAGAATGTCAATAATCTCCCAAAGATATTATCTTCTGAATGGATTATGAGTGAAACATTCGAGTACTTAGTGAATATCCCTGAAAGAGCGCCGAACATAAATACAGAGAAATATTGAAAACTAATATTTCTCCAATTACGTTTATTTTGGCTTGGTTAGTTAATTATATTCAGTATCTCTACAATGTATCATTGTTCAGAGTGGGCCACTGCGGAGGATATTGAATCCGCTGTGGGAAATGAGAAATGTGGGAGGCGTCCATTTATTGCTGAGTTTTATCAGATTAAAAAAGTTGCTTATGGTCAAACCATCTCATTCTGATAATTTTTCGAATGAGCCATTGATTATTGTTTCTGAGTAAATACCTTTTTTTGAAGAACTCAAAAAAAAGTTTTGAACAGTGGCATGAAAGAAGTAACACATAACATTGCTTGCATTGGGCTCTCTCAATAAATTGACTCTTCCATTTCATCTTTCAGGAAACGTATTACTTAGATAGTATTGACGTCTTGATACCTCTTGTATCTAGAGTAAAAATTAAATTTAAGTGATAAATCAGTATTAGTGCTTAGTATTTCCATATATATCATAAAAACATATTATGGACCATGTAAATTGCATGATGAATTACCGACAAAATTCGCAATTTCTGAAAGAACCCTATAAAACGTGACCAACTGTGAATTGTGATATTGTATACAAGGCCACAGGAAGTATGAACATGAGTAAATGCTTTCACTACCATGAAAAATGAGAAATTGAATTTCCTATGTTTTACCATTTATTTATATTCATAACAAACGTTAACTGCAGTTTCGACCTATAGGGACATTTCCAAACGCATAGAATAAACTGAAATAATAAACTAATACAATAGTTTTTGGAACATGTTTTTGTCCAAGTCATCACAAGTAATATAATTGCTGCTCCGAATATAAAAATATAAAAAAATATCAGTCGTAAGAATGTATGAACACAAATTACTGAATAATTGAACTTTTTCTGTAGAAATATACCTATATTACGCAGTAACTTTTCGGGTAGAAGTTAACAGTTTGCTGTTTTACAGAGTATCTATTGATCCATACTCATGAATTTTTCGGAATATCAAATAAGAGAGAAGAATGAAAAATAACACTAGTTTACATCCAATTTACAGCCAATTAACAAAGACCTGCCAAAGGCTGGTCTTTGTTAACAAAGAGGTCTTTGTTAATTTTTGGTCACTGAATGCGAAAATGATAGTGAAAATTTACTAACAAAAATTTAATGAACACGACATTCCAAATTTGCGTTTCCCCTAAGTTAAAGAAATAGTTTAAAATCTGGCAACACAGCGGCTCTGCCCAGTATTCGAATCTGTTTCCGCTGTACATGAGACTTGTAACGCCGCTTCTCGAACTTCCAACACTCGAAGTTTCCAGAAAATACCAAAAATACGGAGCCTCTATAAAAGTAGCAGGTTGACAATCGGATCATCAATATTGGTTTAACGCGAGCAGTGGTTATAGAAGTGAGGTTAGCAAACACGCGAATATTTACATTAATATTAACAAAATAAGTTGACTCCTGTAAACGTATTTGAACTCGACGTACGCAGCGGTACAAAAATGTCTAAAGCACAGAAACATGGCTGCATTAATCCCGCAGATAGTTTTTGCTATATATGTGGTCAGTTTACTCTTAAATCGCAGAAAAGGCCAATTAATCAAATGACCAAAGTAGCTTACAATAAGTATCTTGGATGTGTTGGTGATCAAGATCGGTACACGCTCTTCTTTGCCTTCTGCAGTTCCAATGATTTGGCGAGAAACAACAAATTATTACAACGACTGTTACTTTTTTCAAGAAAGAGCAATCACAAAAATGTATATCCGGATATTCCTTCTGCAAAAAAGGTCGGTTCTTCATGAAGAAGGTGTACCAGTTCCAACACCCCCGGTAAATTGGGACAAAGATATGGAAATGTATGATATTTTCCAGAGAGTGAAGGAAGAGCACCCCATTTGATCGAACAACCTGAATTAAGTGATCTAGTTCGGGACCTCCACTTGTTCAAAGAGAATGCTGAACTATTAGGGTCTAGATTACAACAATGGAATTTACTAGACCCTAGAACCCAAGTTACAATATTTAGGAACCGTAATCATGAGATATCCTCGTTTTTTACTATACAGGATAAAATGTGTGTTTGTATAAATCCAATTGGTGTGATGAAAAAATCAGGATTTGGACATAAATAACCCGGACGAATGGCATTTATTTATAGATTCGTCTAAAACAAGTTTATACGCCGTTGCACATGCAGTTGCCATGAAGGAAACACATGAAAGTATATCATTTATTCTAAATGCAATAAGTTATAATACGTATAAGTGGCAAATATGTGGTGATCTAAAAATCATAGGGCTATTACTAGGTCTTCAGGGCGGATTTACGAAGTTTTGCTGTTTTCTTTGCCTTTGGAACAGTAAGGCAAAAGAAGAATGGCCTCCGAGAGATAAATATATTCCAGGTCAAGCTAACATGAAGAATATACCTCTTGTTAATCCCAAAAACGTTTTGTTATCTTCATTACACATCAAACTTGGGTTAATGAAACATTTTGTAGAAGCATTAGTAGACAAAGAAGATGATGCGTTTGAATACTTTAAACACGTTTTTACAAAATTAACTAATGCAAAGCTCAAGTAGGGTATATTTGTTGGACCACAAATTAGAAAACTACAAAGTGATGAACAGTTTGATCAAAAATTAAGTAATATTGAATTAGCTGAGTAGAGTTCTTTCAAAAGAATTTTTTAGGAGTTTATAGGGAACAAGAAAGTAGAAAATTACGAAACACTTTTTCTTGTTTTGATCTTATATTTCCCTATAAAATGTGAACATTTTTGTATAAAATAAAAATAACTATAACTCAAAACCTTTAAATGATAGAAAATTATTGATGTTGAAGTAGCAATTTTTTTTCCTATTTGTTAGCTAGTGTAGGTAATTGTTTCTTTTACTTTGCAAATTACATTCAGTCTAAATGCTTTTTCAGAAACAAGTTTTCATTTTCCGCAGCATGTTCTGTTGATTCAGTTGTTATTGACGTTATTTGTATTTGTTCAAAACAAATTAAAGCCTATTTTGAATTCATTCTCAGGTATGACTATTACTTGTAAATATACTAAGATTAAAATAAACCTTCGACTCAAATATATAAAACATTTGCATCAAACTCAATGTGTAAAACAAAAAGATGAATTTAAAAAAGTATCCTTCATAAATGTGATAACTCCTCTCCCATTATGTCGCCTTTCATGTCAGTGGATGGCTCTAATGAATCGAAGCGTATACATTATTTTTAATCCTCGCATATATGGATTCTCCAGATCTCGACAAGGAACTGCTCGACAGGGCACGTATAAATTATGCAAAATGATGCGCAGGAAGGGCACTTCCTTCCATATCGAATCACCATCATCAAAATATAATAACAGGTATGAAAAAATACTCATTAATATTCACGATGCGCTACTGTTCACCTCGAGTTTACGACCGTTTTCTTTATGCATCGTGTTTCTCGTGGATATTGAAGGAAGAGAGATTTAGAATGAAGGCCCTATTTGAGATAACGGCGGCGGCCATATTAAGTTACGCACAGCTTGGGATCCAGGCGTATGGCAAACAATGCTCGCAATTTTTTGCTGAGGGGACAAATGGGTTGTCAAGAGGATATACGATATTTGAGGTCACGTTTGTACAGGATGTAGGAAATATATTGGTAACAACTACGATTACTTAGTAAACTGTGTTAATCGTTTCTTCCTTCAAAAGGAGGAAATGATGAAAAAATTGGAGGCTA
The DNA here is from genome assembly GCA_015342105.1 of Leptinotarsa texana. Classification (NCBI taxonomy): domain Eukaryota; kingdom Metazoa; phylum Arthropoda; class Insecta; order Coleoptera; family Chrysomelidae; genus Leptinotarsa; species Leptinotarsa texana. The sequence continues at coordinate 11,007 of WOGN01005473.1, forward strand.
GGCCACTAAACCAGAGTGTAACAACAAAAAAAAAGCTTTTTCTCAAAAGCGGCAAAACTGATAGCCATAAAATTAACATCTAAGTGTCATTATTCTTGAAGCATAAATGACTCTCAGGGCCTACTTATGCATCATTCTCACAATTTCACAATATTCAAATATGATTGTGAGTAAATATAAAAACTTTGCATAAATGCTTGTACATAAATTCACAGGTTCATTTTGATAGTATGACCATGAAAGTGACTACAATACGATGTAGAAGATACCGAAATAAAAAACAAATTGTTACACTTCACTGAATCAGATAACCAACCATTTATAAATGACTTTCAGAAATATCCAATTTCTAATCATAACTTATTGGTATGATGACACATTATCAATTCGTATCGAAACATTATTCTGAAGAGTGACTTCATTGAAATCGGAAAGAATACGCGACGTACATTCCATGAATCTAGCCTGCATGAGGTCAAGACACGATAGTTTTCAGAAATAATATTGGTGAAAAATACTTGTTTATTCATTTACTGGAATGTTCATTTCTTTCAATTGGAACTTTGTTATTTTTGAGAAATACCAATCATTACTTTTTTAATATGGATTTTCATCAAGTATCGGCCAGTTCTATTCTATTAAAATACCAATCATGATGGTTGCTCTCCTGATATTTCAAAATAATAACGTGTTCGTTGAAAATGACAATTTATCAATAAAATTTTGAAGTCTTTTTGTATTACTTTTGACTTTTTCCTTCAGGAAAAAAAGTCGCATCGACCGCGAAAGTCACCAGCAATATAATATTTTATTTATTTTTTAGAGAACTTAGGTGTGAAATTGGCGTGCTCATCATGGGATTTAAGTCACTCCAGAATAATCAGTTTCGATAAAGCTGGATTAACCCGGAATTACATTATTATGTTGTGTTGTATTGTGATGCTCTCTGCACTGTTAAAAATGATTGTGAAAAACATGGATATATACTGTAATTTTCACAATATGTATAGGGTAACTTAAATTTTACACAATAAAAACCGTGATAATGGAATTCACAGAATATCATATGTGAACCAAAGAGTTGAGTGAAAATACTTTGTGAAATTACAGAAGATTCCATGTGAAGTTCAAATTACGTGATATGTTTTGTGAAATCCCATCCAAGACACGTGGTACATCAGTGACCTTCCATTTTCATGGAACGCCGCGCTGACTTGAATCCCTTTGAAGCCAAGTACGTATCTAAATCAGTTGAAAAATATAGTTCAAAGCGTGCATTGTAAAAAAAAAGTGGCGTGATTGCGAATACAGGTAAACAAAGTTAAGTATTATATATAGTTATACAAGTGTATTCGTGTATGCTGTGTTCTTTTAAGTGCATATTGATTAGGAAATATGATTAACTCAATATTTTCACAGAAATTGGAATGGGGTAGCATTTGTATGTCTTCATTCTAACTGTGGAATTTCGATTAAATCCTATGAAGGATTCAAACAACATGTATTCAGATTTAACTCCAGTCAAGACGAATCAAGAGATGAAACACGATTTTCATGTAATTACCCGAATTAGGAGTTTGTCTCATATGATAGAAAACAATTATTTTCTCACGCAAAAAAACACATTACTAGTAGAAGCTGTGTTTCATGTCCTTTGTCGTATGTATGTAAAAATATTCATAATTTCGGAAATGTATCGAGTCTGCAATCACATTTCAATAGAAAACATTTTACGAATACTTTAGTAGAGCGAAATAAATCATGTAGAAATGAGAAAGACGAGAATAGTAAACAGGGAGGTTCAAATAAATCTGCTAATGAGAGGTCATCAAATTCGGATATTAGTGAAACGTCAAGTGAAAATGATTTAGTGAAAATAAGTAAAATACTAGTGTATTTATATAATTTTTATGTAACTTTTGATTTTATTTTATACTGACTCTCTTGCTAATTTTTCAAAAACTCTAGTTTTTGAGTTAGGTCAACTCCATACTATGGGTAAAAAATATTTTGATCCAACACTGAATGCATTCAATTCAAAATGTCGACTGCTTTTAGCAGTTGCTCTCATCAGCATTGGAATGGGAATTTAAAATAATCTATGTATTTTTTTCAGCTTCTGAGGGAGTGTCAATTTACTATGTGTTTTTTGAAAAGGAAAATATCAACGACGGATACAAAAGCTTTCTAGAAGCTTTCAAAGCAGCTTTCTCTTTGTACTTCATTATGAATGCAAAGTACCCAAAGGACTTAGAAACTTCGTTGGAATTTCTTCAGAGAATATTTTTGAAGATACATCCGGATACAGGATCCAAGTCAAAAAAAAACATTATATGTTAATACTTGGGGTTTTGAAAACGTAGTAAAATAATTATAATGAAAATGATATTTTATTCCCAAGTACAGTGTAATTTAGCGTACTGCAATCACATTGTATATAGATATAATTTCACACAACTGACGATGTGATTCATACATAATAACTCACGTGAATTAGGGGTTTATTTTATGTGATGCTACAAATGAGAATTACAAGTGAATATACATTTCTACATTATAAATACTGTAATACATTCATAATAAGCCATGTGATTCCCTGCATTTATTGTCGAAAATTACAAAAGATATTGTGAAAATTGCAGTACTTGTATGGTAAAATCACATGACTCAATATGTATGTTCACAAGGAGTTTTCACAGAATTAATTTGGTAATATGACGTTCACAGAAATTCCTGTGATATCACATGATTTTACGTTGGTTACAAAAAGGCCAACGTAATATTATGTGATTTCACAAGAATAATTTTTGCAGTGAATGTAAATTTCCACCCGCAAGTATATTGCTACTATCGAGCCTTGTTCAATTTTCACCCTTTGTGTACTAGATGTATCTACCAAGCGTTCTCGGGAAAAAAAAATATTCATCCATTTCTCTTTAACAGAGGAGTTTGTGACAGAAGAGTACTCACTCTGGTCTCTCCAGTTATTACAAGATGCAAGTCTTTGTATGCTGCTTAGTTTGTTATTAGCGGTCGCTATTTTATCTTTGGCATCGAACCAGAGATGCTTATGCATCCACTCTATACATTTTCATGCACTGTAATGTATTAATGATATTTAATGATTTTGACACATTTTGTGTTGTTTTCAATTTTCATTACATCAATTTTCATGCAAAATATTTTCTCTTAGTTATATCACTCTTATTCCATTTTACATTTCCAGCAGCGAAAATTGGTTGTGAGACCTTCCGTTTTTCTAAAGGGATTTTTTTAACGTATAATTTTACCGTTTTTCTTAAAATTGGTTGGCTATGATTACTGCCGTGTTCTTTAAGCAGCTGAACCTAATCACAGTCACTAGTGTAGGTGTGAACGAAATATCTTTTGTGAAATGGATCTGATTTTGCATTCATTGACATTTATTGAGTCCTGAGGCCAAGTCGGATATATTTTTACACTAGATGTTACAGAATTGCTTATTATTTTAATGATGGCTTGCTGTTTCAATACCTTCGTGTATTTGGATTCAGGAGATAACCAGAAAATAGTAAGTTTATCAAGGAAGGCGGAATACCGTGGTTATGTCGATTAGAAAGTATTGTATATATTCGTTTCTTATTCAGTGAAAACTGAAATAAATAAGAGCAGATCTGGAGCTATTTTTTATATTCTACTTCTGAAATGTTGTGCTCTTATTCAGACTCGAAAAAGATTTGAAGAAACATTTGTTTTGTTGAATTTCCTCTCTTTTCTTGAAATACATTACCTGATTACCTCAAAAGTAAATCCAAAATTTGAAAAAAATGTGCTCATTTATAGTTTTTCGCCGTAATTACCAACCAATATATATTAGATGAATCTATATGATTGAGCCAACAAGTGTAGTTAGGACCCCACCAAACACACTTTTTGATAGATCACTGAACATAACATGAGAAACAACTCAATATTGATGCCAGGGGGGTATAAAAAACTTGATGGATTATGTTGTTATGGATAGAGTTTCACAATGTGTATCATGTCATCGTGACCAAATATTGCTATGCTAGCGAAATATTTTGTTTTCCATTCTATTACTTATGCAAAATATTCCACTTATTCACAATAATATTTATTTCACCAATATATCACGTACACCTCCATCGCATCTCTACCTTCAAAACAATCAATTTTCGGCAGTTATAGGTTACGGAATGAAACATACGCATACCTGGAAAAATCCTACTGGACGTTTGTAACCCCATGGTAACTATACCAAATCCAAAGACTTTATTAAAATTTGTAATGTATATTTTCATGTCATGAGAAACTAAAATAAACTAATGGAAGCCTATCACCTAGAGAGAGAGAAACTAAAATAGACGATTTCAATTAATGTTTTCCAGCCATTTCTAGGAATCATATTGAATAGCTTCGAAAAATTTCAACAGAAATGTCTTTTTGATAATATTACAAAAAAATTCAAATAGAAAAAAGAAGAATCACGTTGGTGTTTTGGTTGCAACTAAATTAAAAAACGGGCGATACTTCTTTCTGTGGTCTCCGAATCGAAGAAAAGAGTATTTACTATCATCCTTGGAAGTCAAATTTGGCCTCTGCGGTCACTTCTATGTTTTCTTTGATGAAAGGATCAAGTTGTTTTTTTGTTGAAATTGATACAATATTGCGTAAAATATATTTTCATCAATTTCAAAATTATTCAGAAGGAAATCAGAGATGCTCATATCACCTAAAAAATCAACTCCTAATACAACAAGTCAGAAATTCAGTTCTATCATGATAATACACCGTAACTGTGATAATTATATCTTCCACAAGACATTTATTTACGGATATATCACATACAGTTACTCGAACTTATACGGTGATGCTGAGTTAAATGATGCTCGCCTATCTCCACCTCTTTGAAGGAAAATTTTCCATTATATTTTCCTTGAAGAATTCATGAACTTGATGATTACTCTTTAAATTTATAATTATTACTCCCGTTAACTCCCGTTAAATGTTAACTCCCGTTGCCATCAGGCAGTTAACATTCAACACATTTCATTGAAAACGTGGAATGTACGACTTTTTCCAATGTAAAACATCCGTATATTATGACCCAGAGAATTTTGAGTGAGTGAAAAAGTACACGAACAAAGTAAAACTTACTTTTAACACAAAAATCTTTGCATGCCCTGTTTTCATAATAAAATAGATAAATTTAATATTTCTATAAAAACTCATTTTGACATCTCTTTTCAGTTAACTATTTTCATGTTATCGCATTTGCTGTGAAGTGGCCGTGTCAGGTGACGCCGAATCACCTGTTTACCAACAAACAGAATTGTTTACAGCTCACGCGTTTTATTTAAAGTCACATTTAAAATTTTTGCTGGTGTTTAATGTGAAGAACAATAGTGAGGAATTGTGTGATCCTGACGATATTGAAAAGGCTGCAAAATGAGCTTCAATTGAATTGTTACCAAAAAAATCGGCTCAGTAGTACGACATCACATTTTCTAATTATCTTAGCTGGTGTAGACTTGAAAACGTCGAAGGAAATCTCAGCGAAATCGTCCTCTTAGCCTATCTAGAATTGCTCCTTTGTGGGGCAAGTTTGAATGATGAAGTCGAGTGCACTCGTTAAAAATGGTATTAATACAAGCAAATATTTCACGGTATTAGCATTTTTGAAGCGGAAAAATGAAAGTTATAGGCCCAAAAAACAAAAACTCTTACGTTTGAACAAGTCCAGAGGTTTATAAATGAGGCGCCAAATGAAAATTATTTCATGATGAAAGTTGCTACTATTTTCGGAATATTTGGAACCTTCCGGCGTGAAGAGCTGTGGCATTTATTAAAGAAGACATTAAATTAATAGATAAATCATTTATTGTTCAAATTCCAAATAAAAAAACGCAAATAGGTCGTTCTTTTTGCATTGTTGGAAAAAACATTGACTATTTTAATAAATACGTTGCATTACGCCCCTCAATTATCAATCATCAACGTTTTTAAACACTCAAATTATAAATGCAGTGCCAACCCAGTTGGTATGAACACGTTTGGAAAAATGTCCTCTACCATTCAGAACCTTCCGGAACCAAAGGAATATACAGATCACTGTTTCAGGGGGGTCTCCTGCTTCTTTGCTAGCAGAATTAGTAGTAAATATAACGGATATTAAGAAGCAAAGAAGATGGAAGTCTATAACAGTAGCCGAGGGTTACATCGGTCAATCTACTTCTTATAAAAAGGTTATTGCTGAAAGAATAATCCCAACAGCTAGCTCCAGCGTTACGCTTCTTTGTAAACATCATCTTTTAACACTCTTGACAACCATTAAAAAAGTCACTTTTAATGACAGTTGTACAAAAAAAAGTTTTTACTCAAAAGTTATGAGGACGTGACATAAACCGCAGACACTCTGTACACATTATTTAAACTTCTTTTTTCAATTGACCTTATTTTTAATTTGTGAAAGTGTTTCGTCTGGTGGATCGTTCAAAAATAAATTGATTTATTCTCAAATTGAATAGCAATACCTGATATTATTTAATACAAATAATACCTAAACATAAAGGATGATGGAACAAACACTGCACACTGCTTATACACATCAGCCAGATTTTAAAAATGACGCGAATATCTTTCGACATCAGCGTGAATATTTCCTGTCAAACATGATATTCAGAATTGAATTATGAGAGGAAGTTATTCTGTAAACAATTCAAAGAACACTTCATCGTGAGATTTTCACTGAACCGTAACACGTGTTTCGCTGTACAATAGCTTCCTCGGACGTGTTCATACTGATCATACCTGAGGGGTTGCTTCGAAAACATGGACTGCAGAAATCATGTCTGTTCCTTATTTGGGTTTCATCGTTATCGGTTGGTGAGGATATATGAATACAAAAAAAATTAATGAAAAATGAGATGTAGGAAGTTTTAAATATTTCGAGGAAAGAATTTCCGAAACGTTATCCAAAGGGATATGACAAATTTTCATCTGAAGTTTATTAAAATGCACCAACTCATCTGACAATGGGGAGTTTGGCCTCCATATCTGACTTCATTTCCTTTTTTTCGTTTTTAGGATAGGAAAATAAATAAAAATTTCAACTAACATAAGAACCTCCCCGTCCTTTATGTGTATTGAACCTTTGTTCGATAATAAACAATTTCTGCACTTATTTTAATAATTGCATTTATGGCCCAACAGTAGTGAATCATTCACAAAGCAAATTATGGATACGAACTCTCTATATAAAGTAATTGCATAAAAAATGTGATGAACTTCAAAAAAATGTGAAAAACCCGAATAATCATTAGGTTTTTCAGTACAGTCTGTCACATTTCTCTCACATTATAATAATCGAGGCTTCAATCATTACTTCAGATTAAACTGACTTCCTCTTTGATCTCGATAAAGGATGGTCGTGCCGAAAACAACCGCCCTCAAAGATGGTAAATGGGTGAATTGGTTGAACTGGAGTCCAGTAAGGTACAAGTTAGGAGAACTGGCGGTCCCCTACGCCGGTAACGAGACCGGATGTCGATGGATTCGATGATGTGGTCAGTTCCATATTTCATAAAGGGTATAAACATGTAATAAATAAACAAAAACTGAAAGAGAAATATATAAATAGTGGAAAAAATAAGATAGGTGATAGTACGTCTTCGAGCAGAACACCTACACCTAATCGAAGGACGTTACAAAATCGTCAGTAATCGAGCTCAAAAAAAAGAAAGAAACGAATATCAAGCTCTCTCACATATAAATGAAGGATTTTGTCTGATAACAGAAAACGAGATATCAGTGAAACTCAGTAGTACATGTCAATTTCATCACGTAAAATTATGTGAAAAAAGTCCAGTTACTTTATTTTAGATTTCTACATTTTTTCTCCATTTTTGTAAAGCACCAAACTCAAAATATTTTTAATACATCAGAAAACTAGAACCTCTCAATTTTAAAGTATTATTTTAGTAACTTTTCTGTAACATTTTCTATTGAATATATATACTGGGATTATAT
>WOGN01005474.1:0-13179 GCA_015342105.1 Leptinotarsa texana
ATTGTCCATCAAAATAACAAGATAATAACAAAATACAAGAGAGAGAAAAATCAAAACAAACGATTGCAAATGACTTTTGGTTCAGATCTCGAATTTGCATTCGCATCTGCTCTTTCACCAATACCGAAAATGTATAAAATGTATAATATATGACATTCACTACTCCATAATCTATGTAAGAGCCTCATCAAAATACAGTGTGTAGGTCACTAGCACCCATGCATTCATTCTTTCACTTCAGAAATACCTTCTACTCTATTCAATGGTAGAACGTAAAATGCTAAGAAATTCTTCTTCCCGATTTTCTCAGGATTCGATAGAAAGTCTCGTCAACAAACTACGTGTTCTAGACCAGTTATCACCATCAATCGAAGATAGTCTTCAAAATAGTTTCTCCATTGATGTATATTTCAATCACAGTAGTACCAATTTGGTAACCATAACATCAATACTACTCGACTTAGACAACGGTCGGGCAGCAATTAAAAAATTCTTAATGAGAGGCCGACAAAATGACGTCGAGAAAGAATGTGTGCGGCAAACTTCCACCAGTTCTGTTAGGAATCATGAAGACCTAATAAGTACTGGAGAAATGCCTCTGAATCTAAGAATTTAAGTGCTCAACGTCGGTGTTCGCGGAAAGTAAAAGATAATAATTACAGGTAACTAGTTAACGAGTCCCTCAGTGGTCTTCTATAAATTTAATTGGAAACACATTAGTTACTATTGAATGGTAAGTCTTGGGAATGTTAACAAGGGGCAATATCGAATTTGCATCGTGATGAATATACATGAATTTCTATTAGTACTGACACCGACGTTCGTTTTCCACAGAGGACATAATGAATGCACCGTAACGAGAAAAATCAACGCCTGTTCTCGGCTCCCTTCGAATTTTTTCGTTTGGAGTTAGCAAGTTGCGACTAACAGTGTTAATAATAATTTATTGAAACTTTTACGATCACGAGGTGATATATGATACGTTGTCATTCATAAAAAACATCACATGAGACGTGAGATGTAGCAAATTGTATAAAAGTTTCTTACAAACATGAGGAACAATCAAAATATAGTGAATATTTGGGAAAGAAAGTTTTTGGCTTTCTACTACTCCATCTTGATACAAAAAATAAAGTGAAAGTCTTCCAAAGAAAGAAAGAAAGCAATCAATTATAAAAGTAGTAACTCTATACATATCATGCAAAGAAATAACTTTCAAACACAAACTGGAAGAAAAAAGCTCTCCTGAAACAGCTACTTCCATATAATGCATATAATATTATCCAAATTGGTATTAAAGAGCTCTGAGGCACTTCAATGAAATTGTACCATTCATTTAGTATATTGTGTAGAAATCCTGTAAACGATGTCTGATTTAATTGCTTAACGAATGCTAGGAATACAAATTAAGTAGAGAAAAGTGTCTTTTGTACCTATAATTTAGTGTTCATATAAAATTATTTGATTTGAAAGATTTTTTTTCTTTCCTGTTATTCAATGTTAGTAAATATATAATATGAAAGCCTCTCATCGTCTCTGGTATTCAACAAGACTATGAAATGAACCGTTAATTAGTAATCCTTCCAGGGTTTTTTTAAATTTTCATCTACATACATTATATAAATTTTTTCAACCTACTGAAATCATCATTTCTTGTATGATATGCATGAAAATCTGATAGCCTTCCATGCGATACCTATACGATTTTGTAGGTCCAGATAAAAAGCTGAAGTAAAAACTATCAGTTACCTGTGCAACGTCTTCCACTTGGAAAATGCGTCGCAAATAACTACCTATATATAAAAAAAATTAAAATAATTTGGTCGGGACGACCACTGAAAGACCGGTTTTGGCGTACTGGTTCCTCGTCGGTGTCGGGAGGGTCATTTTAGACGAAGTGTTGTCTGGATACACCGAACAAACAAAATCAATTCCAACTAATCATAAGTTCTGTTTGCAGTTGATTCAGTAAGATGTATTATTGCACCACCTGCAGGCAGAATCCGGAAGCTCTTCTACAAACACATAATCCGGGGTGGGATGGAATGCTGTCCATAAGGTTTCTAATTTATAAATCAAGCGCGACACTCTCTTTAGGCCAACGAAGATAGTATTTATATATCAAAGCAGCCCCATGTAGCAATATTGTAGATGTGAGAATCAATAATAGCATAAAAAAATTCGAAAGTTGATTAGTACTGAGGGTGGATGAAAGTTGCCTTGTAATATAATTAACACAGCTCACTTTCTTTCTGACCTGACTCATACTCGACTCCCAAGTCATGTTGCTATCAACATAGGTACCATGAAATTCAGTACTGTCTGACAAAATCACATCATGACTACTTGCTCTGACTCGAAATAGAACTGCATCAAAACAGTATTACTGAGAAAAGCAACACCTACCGACGAATAATACGTATCGAAAAGAATACAAATGGGATAAACTATTAACAAAGAATCCAATAACTTTTCGGTAATGCAGAAAATTTCACAAACTTTCAATCTGATAATTCTTACACAAAATTTGACAAGTTATTTCATTTAGTTTTCTTAATCAAAACACAAAACAACCAATACTATGTGCTCCAAACTCCGAAAGTTCTTGAAGTCTTGACTATTTTCAATACCGGGATTTACTACTAAGAAGTTTTTGCAGCACCAATCTGTGAATTCGATAAGTTGGTTGGAGAACCCCAATCAAAGTGGTCTGAACATCTTCAAAAATTGTTTTTTTCATGTTAGGAATCACACGTTAAAAGGTAAGACCTCGTTAGCCCTTAGCTCGCACAAGTTTCTCAACTTCTGAGAGTTGTCCTTCGTATGGGGGCGGCAGCTGATTAACGGAAAAACAGATTTTAAACAATTTTTTTTTTAAACATATTTTCACTCCACTCCACTCCATCTCCATAGAATGTGACTAATTCGAAGCACAGGCATAAAACATATTTTACAATAGATTGGAATATAATGAAAGATGATCACTTGGTGATCAAAACACGTGTCGAGGTGTTGAAATACCGGTTTGGGGTGAACTTTTCAGTTCTTGTTTTATTTATTTTCCAGATTGTGGAAGGTTATAAACCCACAAAATGGCAAAAAATATGTTTTTGTAATGTTATACATTTTAGATTTCATGATATTGATTTTGTAATATATTTTCTGTATTCTCATGTATTTGTTGCTTAATTCTGTTTTTCGATTTTTTTTCATGGATGATTTTTCGAAGTTCACCACGGTGGATGGAACATAGAAAGTAAAGGGTTTGGACCCAAAAGTCTCAATCACTGTGTTAAGTATATAATCAATAATTCTTGCTATATAGAGTATGAAAAGTTAAATATTGTAACGAATTAAAGAATTTACTGTCTTAAACAAATTTATTTCTAACAATATTTCACTATCACAAACTAATTTATATTCTACTCTTAGCCACTGAAGCCTAATTTATCTTCACTGTTTGAAATCCATTCCTTGTTTAACCGCTCGATTCGCTTTCTGAATTCGACTACCCTCTCTGGAATGAATGAATGAATCTCATGTTTATTTACATTTTTTTTGGGGTTAGTAATTTACATTTTGTTTTTAATATTTGTTAAGACCCTGCTATAGGCTCATGCCTCTTCAGGGTTACCCTCTCTGGACGTGAGGCAGGCTTTATATATCGGTAACGATCGTTCTAGATTTCTCTAGTGGTCACTGTACTCGCCTAGTATTTTCCCGGCTAGTCAGACTGCATTCTTTTGCGGTGATGTCATGTGTTTATTCGCTGGCTGAGATATCGGTCAGGGACGGCTTCCGATTCGTTACAATATTCATATTTTGAAGTACACTCATGATTACTTTTCTAAGGAATGAATGGATTCAACATTTGACCTTCAGTACCATAGTGATCCTCCAACAACGATCTGGTTGTTGTATCAAATGAAACTTTTATATCAACATTTTAAACAGTTTCTTTCATTTACTATATACTAATATAATACTTCTGTGGACTCATGCAACATCAGATAGCACCTACTATATAATAAATAAATTTACTGTTATCGGTCTATTATAGCAATAATAAAGATATCTATATTTTCCAATGGAAGTGGCGGTATTTTGTTGTGTTATAATATTTTTTATCGATATATATGATTATTACCATTGTTGTACAATTGAATAACATATTAATGACAACTGTTGAACGTTCAAATGAAACAATAAACATATGCATTCTGAACAATCGATAAACCTTATTAAATTATAATTTATGAGCCGTACAGTTCCTTAATAACTACTTTCGTGGCCACATCACCTTTTTAATTACTACCCGATGATCAGATAACGCCGAAAATATATCAGATATATTTTTATGTTCAATTATCATATTTTATTTGATAGGGTGGGCGTCCTGAATTCCTAAAGAGTTGTACGTTATGATATAAGATATACTATATTTGTGTAATTGTCTTGTCAGCAAACTCGCGATTTATGGATATATAAAAGTGCATGAAACGATTGTGATTCGTTGCACTCTGTTATCGCATCATCTGTTGTAAAACTTGAGTTTCTATTAAAGAATTGCTCCTTTCAGAAGATATAAATTTCTCGGGTAAAGACGTTGCGGGTACTTCCGTGAGGGTTGCATCAACCGGAAAATTTCCGAATGAACCTTGTCGACCCTGAAAATTCACGCGAAACATTTCAGAGGTTGCTTCTTTACTGATTATCTATTTTTTTCTTCTTCTCTTCTTGAGGTTTACGTTTCAAATGTTTATTTATTGGTAGTTCGGCATTCTGTCCATATTTTTGATTTGATTCAGCATTCAGCCTGTTCCCAAAAAGGGTGAGAAAATTCTTCCAAAAATCATGAAGAAAGCCGTGAACCACCATATCCCCAAATATTTGGAAGCCTTCAACATCTTGTGCGATCATCAATGTGGCTTTCGGATACAAAGATCAATGAGCGACTTTCTGTAATTCATCAGTTCCGACTTCCATTATCATAATATAAATTGATTTGAAATCCCTGAAACACCATTAAAAAGATTAACTGAAAATGACAATTTTATTAAACATTTAAACTGAAATTACAAAGAAATAACATCTAAGCGACAATAAAAAAATAATTAAAGTTGATAACCAGTTAAAACCCGAAGACGATTGTGGATACTAAACTTCGAAACGTCGTGGCGTAACCTGGTTTGTAATCTTAAGTTTCAGCTTTTATTAATATTTTAACTTTTTTTTTTTGGTTGTAGCTTGTATGTTTACTTTTTATCCTTGTAATTTCAGTTTGTTGTTTAATAAAATTGTTATTTTCGGTTAGTCTTTCTGCAGGGATTTCAAATGAGTTTATATTATATTAAACAATGGAAGTCCGAACTGATGAAATACGCCACAAAACATTGTCAACCATATGTCACCCATATTTGGAATAACGCAATCGGGAAACACGGAGAGCCAAGAGCTGTTGCACTTGATATTTCCAAAGCCTTTGACCGTGTGTGGCATGAGAGTTTGCTAGCCAAACTTCGATGCTATGGCTTGTCAGATCATTGTGTATGTCTCTCCTACTTTCTGAAAAAGGTTCCCTGCAAGTGGTCGTCGAATACTTCAACCATCAACGCTGGTGTCCCACTGGGATCCATTTTGTCTCCAATCCTCTTTTTTTCTATATCAACGACGTGTTGGAAAAAAACAAGAATACAATATACTGCTTCGCTGATGACAGCACGCTTGTCTCGACATTCCATTTGGATTCCAGGACATCGAATTTAGATGCACATCTGTACTGGCAGCAGGAAGTTGCATATCTTAATGAGGATCTAGAGATGACTACGAATTGTGGTGAAAGTAACCAGGTTCATTTTAATACCACGGAAACCCAGGCTCTCTGAACCGGATAAACTGTCAGGACAGACGATTCCGTTTTCTGCTTCGATTAGTTTTTTGTGGGTTGAAATGGACATCAGTTTGTCTTGGCACAATCATGCCACCCCCATAAGAACGACAACTCTCAGAAGTTGAGAAACTTGTGCGAGCTAAGGACTAACGAGGTCTTACCTTTTAACGTTTATTTCCTAACACGCTCGCAGAATCATTCCAGCTTCAACCAGATAAGTTTTCTCGAGAAAAATATCTGGTCGAGGCGGGAATCGAACACACGACCTTCCGATCGTGAGTCGGACGCACTACCACCGCGGCCAATTCCACAACACAGGATTTTTCTCGAAAGCTTGGAACACTGTGTCAAACCAGAAAACTGTACACACCTTAACATCTTTTGATGCTTTATAAAGCTCAGATCAGGCCTTCTCTGGAGTGTTGTTCTCATGTATGGAACCCCGCCCCTAAACATACCCTGAAGCTGCTGGATTCCATCCAAAATCCAACGTGAATCGCTACTTCCGCACAGGCACCGCTCTCAGAGTACCTTAAGTATATTTCTGTAGTGCTTGTGTTTTGTCCTTGAAATAATATAGTTAAGACTGTTTCAATCATATTCAATCAGGTCATTACATTATAGTTCTTGAAGGACTGAAAGTAGTTTGTCGAATTACTAGGAGATAATCGAAATCAGGAAGCAATCGAAATTAGGAGGCAACCAGAATGAGAACGACTAATCAGTTTTGACGTACATGGCCTGCACACCACGAAATATAACAAAATTGCAAATATAGTTATCAAGGAATTATTAGGAACCACTAGTTCTATTTGAATTGAAGAGGTTATATTTTTAGCAGTGATTAATTTTTGGGAAATAAAGTTTTGGCTTTCTACTACTCCATCTTGATACAAAAACGGGTTGAGGGAATCTTCCAAAGAATGGAAGTGTTCTAGTTAAAACACACTTTTATCCATGTATATATAGTGTCTTCCATTAAGCGCTTTCTATTTTTGAATTCGAATAAAACAAAAGTGTGTGTGTGAGGTATCGAATTTTTTTATTCGTTTGAAGGAACTAGTGATGCCATTATGCGTGGAATATAACACCGTTCGAATGTCCGCCACGACTTTTCTGGGTGGAGCGCATCCGAAACGTCCATGACTGGCGCATGAATCGAGCTGAATTTGACCGATGGCATGGGTTATGTTGGCTGTGTGGGCCGCTGTAGTTTGTGGCCTTTTTGACTGCGACTCAAGAAAACCCAAAAAAAAGTCTGACGGGGTTAAATCGCACGATCTTGGAGTCCAGATCACATCACCTCCATGTGAGATAACCATGCCCTCAATTCGCTCGTGCACAACATCCAATGTAGCAAGAGCTGTGTGGCACGTAGCATCGTCCTATTGAAACCACATGATGTTGGTGTTTAAATCATCCAATTTAGGCCAAAAGAAGTTGGTAATCATCGACCTATAGAGCTTGCCCGCTCGCCGTTGACAGTGATGGCCTGGCCATCGTCGCCAGCCCAAAATCCTCACCAAACAGTGACTTTTTCGGGATGCATTGAACACTCTTGGATCTCTTGTGTATTGATATCATCCTAAATTCGATAATTTTGTTTGTTAACGTACCTATCCATCCAGAAATGGGCCTTATTGCTGAAGATTTTTTGATGGAAATCAGGATCAAATGCCAACTTCTCCAGAGTCCATTCAGCGAATACACGTCGTTGTCTATGGTTGTTTACCTTCAGTTCCTGGGTCAGTTGAATTTTGTACTGGTGCAGGTCCAAGTCACGTCGCAAAATTCTCCAAGTTGTGGTCTGCTAACGGCCGAGATTTGGTGAGGAATACGAAATGGACTGCTTCGAATTCTCCTTCACACTCTCACAGACAGCGGCGATGTTACCTTGACAATATTCCTAAGTACACTATTACTTGGCAGAATAAAAGATCTTCAAACTAGTGAAGGATTTTAAGCTTTTAATAGCTTACCATTAAATTAAATTGTTTAAATTGTGATCCATTCAGATATTAGAATGAATAATTCATAAATGTAGACGTTACCTCTTTTTGTATCATTCATTTCAGTAAGAAATAAAATGTGTTCGATGTTCTGCTCAATAAATATATGTTATCGTGCTAGAGATTAAAGGTTCGACTCCTTGGTAGAACGTGATTTTGGAAATTGTTTTGAAATGATCTCGTAATTATAAGTGCCCTTGCACTGTTACCACTGGAAATTCCACATTAAAGTGTCACATATTTTCAGTAACTCTCAAGTTCATTCACACACTGAGTGGTGTCTTACATGTTAAAATTTAAATTACTTAGTGTGACAACGCGATTGGCGGAACTAGAATGGATTTTTAAGGTTTCGGTGTATATAACAGGAAACATTTCCATATTATGTCTGAACTGTGATTTTTATTTGAATGTTTTCAATCAATAACCTATGAAACTTTTTTGAAGTTCTTATTCGTTTCACTACTCCAATTCTTCTATTGCTGGTCATGTTAGGTAACTTATTTAACAAGTTTTCTCCATCCTGTTTGTTTTCATTGTTTATTTAGTTTTAACACATCCAGCGCTCTCAATTTACTCTACGCTAACACATGCTATATATTTGTGCTCTTTTCTAACCTGGTACTTGTCAAGCTATGTAAGTGTAGATTATTCTCATCATGTATTATAACATGGGCCGGAGAGTTTGAACAGATGAATCATTCATCACGATCATCTTAGACCTTGTTAGGTGTTCGCTTGTTCCTGCTCGAGATGACAATAGCAGGCGCGGCCCTACGGTCGACCCATCGACCCTTTCAAACAATGGTTTAGTAACTCATCACTTTATTGGCATGGAATAAATTTGTCAAAAAGTTTTTTTTGTTTGTGTATTCGATAAACGGTGAAGTGTAATATGTTCTGCTGTAAAATTTATCAGAATTTATCAGAAAAGCGTTCCTATCAAATTTTCTGAAGTGATTCCTCAGTATACACATGAAGTGATCATACAGTGATTTATTTCATCGAAAAAATATCAAATTCTGCAATAGAGGATCTGACTGTCTTTGTTAATTTCATACCCTCGGATATCCGAGGGTATGAAAATTCGCAATCAGCTCGATACCTGGGGTCGAAGGTCACAAAACGGGTTTTCGGCGATTATCAACAAAACGGTCAGTTTTATCATAAAATTAGTTCAGACAAATGTATATCAGATAATTTTGTATAAAAACATTCTCAATAATTTTTTCCTATGAATCACCGTTTCTGGAGATATAATTATTCACACCCCTGAGGTAGAGTAGTTAGCACGGTTTTTTTAACTTGGTTTCTCCGGTAGGCCTATTCCATGGATCTGTTGTGATTCTGTTCAATTTGAAACTGTTGGATAATAAAACATAATGGCAAATGTTGAAGGTGATAGAAGCGATGTGATAATTTTCTGATACTTTTGCTTCCTCTTCTTCTTGTTCTTCATCCTGGGAGCATCTTCGACACATGATTCTTTTCCAGAGGTTAACAAAATTGTATATATGGCAAGTGGTGTCGTTGTTGGTGATGAAATTAATTGTTATAAAGCTCTTGAAGTTGGGCTTGAATCTACGTTAAGCCGGAAAAATTTTTGTACCTTTAAATAGGCATGTAGAGGTAAATGTGGTTGCGAAACCACTATTTTGCTCTCTAGCATGTAAAATTGTTCAAGCTGGTCACTTGCCAACGAGGAAACATGCGATGTATAACGATTGAGGCAATTTACTTGCACTCTGGATAAAGAAGAACAAGTAGAAGAGGAAGATGTATCAGTGAATTATGAATCAGACGAACGAATTTTCCTATTTTGAAGTGATAACTGCTTATGGGACGGTAAACCGCTTCATTACCTTACGCTTAACGGCATCTTTCCCTTTCTTTCACGCATATGTTAGCGGAAGGCAGACTCCTCCTCTCTCGTCGGGCAGAGGCTCAGTGTTTAGTGTGCATTGGACATATACTGTTGACAGTGTTATGAAAATCTAACCAGTGACATAATATTCTTTCATTATGTGAAACGTGAAAATGATACTTTTTTTGTGTATGTGCATTATTGGTATCATTATTCAATCCTACAAAAGTTACAATTGGTTTATGGTAGTTATAATATATGTACATACATAAAATAAGAAGCTCCGCCCTCTAAGCATACCCTGAAGCGGCTGGATTCCATCCAGAAAAGAGTCATCCTCCTGATGGGAGACACGAACAACACTTGCAATCTTTAATTTAATGAATAAAAACACTTTTGTCTAATTACCACTAGTTGATTTTGTTTATACCGCCGATTTCAGGTTTAACCCCGTTATCGAGTATAAAAATGAATGAATAAAAACACTTTTGTGTAATTACCACGAGTTAATTTTATTTATACGACAAGTGTCAGGTTTAACTCCATTATGGAAATATTATGGAAAATGGGGAAACAGTACTGAATTCCCCTGAGTTTCAATTAAACAGAAACTTTAAACGAACTTTAATGTATTTGTATTATACATATATATTGCCATCATAACTGTTACTGACTAATTTTTCCACGCAGGACGCTAAAATAGTAAAATAAATTATTACGTAGTCTGTAATTGAAACAAAGAAAATAATGGTCCTTTGTGTTGTCGTTCAAGTTCTGTGTATTGCCGAATGTCCATTCAGCATAAGTCAGCATTGAAGTTGATCTTGTCTATCAATGTCACCTTGAGTATAAATAGGTAACGTCAATAAACATTATTTATGATAAATTTAAGATGCCATTACTTGCTTTGGAAAATAACTTTATATGATAGGCATTAATAATTTTAGATATGAGCCGTTAATCATTTTTTCTTGATCAATTTTTCTGGGCACCCTATGGTTACTTTAAAACTTATTGATCAAGAGGAGTTTTTGCTGCGAAAAAAAGCAAATGGAATTCATTTTCACAGTTTCACAAAAAGTATTAACAGATATTCATTGAGTGCAAAGCACATTTCGGAAAGTTGAACGAAAATTCGGAAAAACAAGGTTTTTGATCTTGTTACTAACTTTTCTTGATGGAAGATTCAAATTATGATTTTTTTATGGTCAACCAGTTTTTTTTGTCTTTTTCGTCAACAAATTTTATGTTATTGAAAAAGGTCATTGGAACCCTTTGTAACTCTGAGATATTGTTCTCAAACGAGGACAACTATTTCCTTTATTCTTCATATTTGAAAAAAAATTATTCTACGTCGTGCAAACCGATCTCAGATCGACGGAGTTGTAGTTGACATTAATTATCTCGATCGTTCGTTCTACTAATGGAATTCTTCACTAATAAACTACAGGCTTGTACGTCTCTATATCTATATAATTGATGATTAGAGAAAATTGATATTATTCCCTAATGAGGAGTAATGCTTTTGCGAGCCCGATACTGAAAATGGAACAAGAAATACAATAATTAAAATAATGGGTGAATACAATTGACTCATTGAGTATACACAACTAATTGGAATACATTGGATGTTCGCTGATGATCATCGGATAGAGGGTTGTGGTGACGATTTCAGCGCATTAGTTAGGCAGTCCTGAACACTTTTTTGTTTGTGATATAAGTTCATTGAACAAGGATCTGTCGGACATGCGGTTTATTAAAGGACTATTCCCAATAAGTAACATTATCTTTGCATGATATCACCCTTTTTTCAGAAAATCATCCATTCTTAGAAGTGATGCAGTGATAAAAGCTCATTATGTTTGCAAAACCATTATAGGATGCTGGGTATGGGTATTTCCACAAGAGAATTCAACGTTTGTATCTCTGTACCTGTAGAGTAGGACAAATGTGACCCATTGTACATCCTCCTGAGGAGTTGCCCTCCTAGGTCCTCGTCCATCCTGTCCTTTCCAAGGAAGTCAGCAGGTGTATGAGGGAAGACAGGTCACTAGAAGATATTTGTTTTATAGTGGAAGGTTTAGGCCAAGACTCGCCGAACACACACTCTCTTTGGCCACCGTAAGGTATCTCACGGTGGCCTCCGCGAAGGGGTGCAGCGATATTACTGTCGTTGCGCGGCTTCTTCAATCTTCTTGGGGTTCCCTCCGTGTAATAGTAAGGGAGCTTTCCTGCAGGGGCAGCCGGTTCCTTTCCTTTTTTCGAAGCGGAGCTCTTGGCGCCCGCCGAAAGAAGTGCCTTTGCTGTTGAAGGTGATATACTATATCCAGCCTTATTCCAAGCGGTAGATTGGGATGGACATTTTTGTTCATCCCCGGCTACCGCCTTAGATTGAGGAGAGCACTTCCGTCCAGCCTCGGGTTTGGTTTTGTTTTTGTTGTAGTAGCACGGGAAGAGTTGGTCATCTCTGGCAAAGCATCGCATTTGCCAGAGGTAGGCTGATTTTGATGAGGTTTCGTCCAGTTCCCCAAGGGGATCGTTCGTGACCGCATATCACACTGCGGCTATTCAGCTGTCGGCATGATTCATTACACCTATGCTTGGGTAGGCTGGTCCACGAGCATGTTTTGCAAAGACTTTCGGGGGTTTCAGTTCCCCTCACCCTACTTATTTCTGCCACTGATCAGGAGTCCGGCGACCGCGTCTCTAAGGCCACATTGGCTTCCCGGACAGGGCCTCCAGTCCCCTGGCCGTTCCTCTATTCGATAGGTAGCCCAACCCTCGGTAACATCTGTAATATAATACGAAAGATTATATTTGCGAGATACAGACATATGAATGACACATCAAATTAAGAGAATGTGACCTGACCGGGATTCGAACCCAGTTCTCTTGTTCTCCAGACAGTTTCTTTAACCAAACTACATTATCGGAGCCACCAAGGAGAATAAAGGCAAAGTCACATCTTCCATCCAGTCTCTTGTAGTGTTGTTGCGATGTTTTTCAAGGACAAAACACAAGCACTACAGGATAATCCTTAAGGCGCTCTAAGAGCGAAAGTAATGATTCCCGTTGAATTTGAATCGCTGGAGATTGAATTTATTTGGAAAAACGTTTTCAGGAAGTGTATTCTACATTAACGCAGTTCTACAAATAAACAGTGAAGTTAGAGGTGTCCTGAGTTGAACCTTAAATTTATGAGCAGTCACAGTCCGTCGCTTATTTCAGATATGTACTGCCAGTTGTAGATATTTCAAAAATCTATTTTCAATATAAAACATTTATTGAGCACGTTTTATTGTAACGAATGTAAATGTTTCTGGGAAAGAAAGTTTTTGGCTTTCTACTACTCCATCTTGAATGGAGAGTGTGTATTTTCTATAAAGTTATCCAATTTGGTACTGATGAGCCTTAGG